>CM069134.1:51564728-51587228 GCA_035221665.1 Okamejei kenojei | reverse complement strand
CACATGGGAGGCCTGGTCCCCCAACGCAACCCATTCCCCAATGCAATATTCCACCATGGTGCGTGGGAAGGGGGGGTTGGTGTGGACGAGGGGGGTTGTGGGGAAGGGGGCGTGTGTGAGGAAGGCGGCGTGAGTGGGAAGGGTATGTGGGGGAGTGGAGGAGGGGGAGGGGGTGTGTGTGGGCAAGGGGGGTGTGGGGGAGGGGGGGGGTGGGGGAAGGGGTGTGTGTTGGGGGAGGGGGGAGCGGGGGGGTGTGGGGGAGGGGGGTTTTGTGGAGGAGGGTGTCGGGGAGGGTGTGTGTGCAGGGGAGGGGGTGTGGGGGAGCGGGGAGTGTGAGGGAGGGGGTGTGAGGGTGGGGGGTGTGGGGAGGGGGGGTTGGTGGAGGGTGTGTGTTGGAGGGGTGTGTGTGGGCTCAGCGGCTCCCTGCCCCAGCTCTAACCGCACTCACCGGCTCCAGGAACGGGCTCCAGATTCACTCAGCGGCTCGTGTCCCTGGTGGCTCCCAGCCCTGGCTGCATTCAATGGCTCCCGGCTCGTTGAGGTAGCCGCTGCCACCGCCGCCTGCAGTACACAGCCCCCACCCGCGAAAACGCAGCCCCCGACCATGGAACACAGCCCACACTATGCTCACTCCACTCTTTCAGCTTTATTCTCGCCGCCTATGATTGACAGTGGGTGCCGGATGTGGCGTTGCAGGAGAGGGGCAGAGAGGGAATGGGGGGGAGGGGAGGGGCAGAGAGGGAGGGTGCGTCATCACATGGAGGGCTGGGGGGGGGGGTGTTGTCACAAGAAGAAAGCCTTTTTTTCAGATTTTGGAACATTTTGATTAATAACTCTTTCGCTTTCAGAATATTTAAAAATATTACCATTAGCGTGTCTTTTTTTCGAGAAAATGTGATTATACACAAACAAATAAACACACACACACATCCAAGATCAGACTTTTAATAGGTACTAGACCAAGGGAGACCCATTGGGTCCCGTCACCTCAATGTGGGGTGGGGGGCTACAGCATCAAACACCCCTCCCCCCCCCCACACACAGAAGGGAGTACTCTTTTTACTCAACGGTACATAAAACTTACTCACATATCGACTATTTTCTAGTGGATACAAAATTAATTCCTTACACAACGAACCCTAAATATCGTAATAGCTGATCGTAATATCGTAATAAATTTCTGATCACTCCCCATTAACATTTTTCCTAAAACTAGAAGGTATGCCCAATAAAAATTGTTTTGGAGGTTCAATCCCCAAATTTCAAATGACCACAAGGTGGTATATATCTAAAACAACAGATGGAACTTTTTTTGGGGACTAACGACACCCCAGGCATTTCACCCTCTTTATTATGGGAATCTTTTAAGGCATTTATCAGAGGATCTATAATTTAATATCAAGCTTTTCAAAATAAAAAGAATAAGAACGAACAATTGCAGCTAGAAGAACAAATTAGACAATTGTATCTAGATAATGCTAAAGAACCAACCATAGACAAACACAATAAAATAACAATACTGAAATTTAAATTAAACAGAATCTTATCTGCAAGAGTTATAATAATATTTCAAATTACAAAACAGGAAAATTTTGAATTCGGCGATAAACCACATAAACTCTTGGCAGGTCAACTGAAAAAATGGGAAAAGGATCATACGATTTCAAAAATCAAATCAGATAAAGGTGAATCATTAACATTACCTAAAGACATCAATAAAATATTTGCTCAATTTTATCAAAATTTATACACATCCAAAACATCAGCAGATAGCAGTAATGTTATACATTTTTTGGATAATTGTAAACTCCCAAAACTTAATCTGTTGCAACAAGAGGAATTAGGAGCTCAGGTCTCAATGAAAGAAATAGAAGAGACAATAAATTCATTGAAGAATGGTAAAACGCCAGGACCGGATGAATTTGGATCAAACGAGGTTTATACCCAAGAGATACTCATTCAATAATTTGAGACATTTGTTTAATATAATGCATTCATATAAAATTGAAGAGGAAGACTTATCAATTATTTAATTGGACACAGAAAAAGCATTTGATCAAGTAGGTTGGGAATATCTCTTCAAAATATTGCAAACATTTCAAATGGGAGAGAATTTTATCTCATGGGTAAAATTATTATATGACAAACCGACTGCTAGAATACTGACCAATGATATACTGTCTCTGAAATTTAAACTATCCAGAGGGCAATAGGCGGGGATGTGCATTATCACCCCTGCTATTTGCTCTTGTGATAGAACCCTTAGCAGAAAACCATAAGAATGCATCCGAATATCCATGGTTATAATACAAAATATTCAAATAATAAAATATCACTATATGTAGACGATGTACCATTATATATTATAAAATCGCAAACCAGCATACCAAACAATATTAAATTTAATAGAGGAATTTGGATCCTTCTCAGGATATAGAATAAATTGGAACAAAAGCGAAATTATGACGAGAAAACCTCAAGATCCGACACAGCTTTTTAAATTCACCTTTAGAATTGCTATTGAAAATATCTGGGTATCGAAATTACCAGAACATATAAATCTTTATTCAATGCAAACTATGTGCCCTTACTTACTAAATTAAATGCCGATTAAATTTTGGAAAACACTTCCGATGTCTTTAATAGGCAGAATAAATTGCCATAAAAATGATTTTTTTTTAACCACAAATCTTATATTTATTTCAATCAATGCCAATCTACTTACCTAAATTTACAAAAAACAACTTAATTCTGATATCACAAATTTCATATGTCCCACTATTAATAATAAATTTCACTATGTCCCATAGAATCCAAAGAAGACATTTGTGTAAACCCAAAGAATTCAGTGGACTAACACTCCCCAATTTTTTGTACTATTACTGGGCAGTGAATATCAAAAATATAATTCACTTGTTGGACAATTCTGCCCAATGGGTTGATTGGATAGTAATGGAGAGAGAGGATTGTTCTCCTTTTAAGTGATCCTTCTCTCACCAATAAAACTAAATAATAAAATATATAAGAAAAATCCAATTATTTATAGTACAATACGAATTTGGATCAAATAAATTTAACTCTCAAATTAAGAAATGTATCGCTTCTCTCTCCTATAGTTAATAATCCGTCGTTTAAACCATCTATTATTGACAAAACGTTTACCCTTAGGGAAAGAATAGGAATTAAAATGTTTGGAGACATGTATGAAATGGGAAACCTTTTAACATTCCAACAAGTACAACTCAAATACAACCTGAAAAGTAATCAATACTTTAACACCTTCAAATCCACGACTACTTGAAAAAACATACACAAGAATACCAAACTTTGACTTCAGATCTATTAGACGAAGCCATGAACAGAAAGGCGGATTCAATTAATTTAACATCATATTTGTATTATATCATTCTAAATATAAAAATACCATCATTGACGTAATTAGAAGAGATTGGGAACAAGAACTATCTATAAAAATCTCGAAAGACAGATGGGATAAATATTTGCTCTATGTACATAAATGCTCGATCAATGTAAGACATACCTTAATTCAATTTAAAATTTTACATAGATTATATTACTCGAAAGCTAAACTGAATAAAACATTTCAAAATGTTTCTCCCATCTGTGATGAATGCTTATCTCAAGATGCAACCATAGCACACTCCTTTGTCTCCTGCTTAAAACTCCATAAATTTTGGAATTACATTTTTGAAATTTTCACAAAATTATTTAAAATAAAATTGAACCCCAATGCAGAACTCATTATCTTTGAAACAGCGGAAGTCGGCTTTGAGCTGACTTAATTCCAAAAGGGTTTCCTTAACTATGGCTTAATAACGGCAAAAAAACTTATACTAAAATTTGGGAAAAATGCACCCACACCAACGCTTAAAATGTGGATTTCAAATATGTCTGAAATGTTACACCTCGAAGATACGAAATTCGGCCTAGCAGGCAAATCAGACCAATTCTTAAAGATCTGGTCTCCCTTTATCGACTTATTACAAGCATATGGTGCAACATAACCCTGGAAACTAAACTGTTTCAGAACCGGGTGAGGGGTGTGTAAAGATACGAAGCAGGTATATCCCTTTTAATTTTTTTTTTTTTTAATTTTAATTTTTAATTTTTTTAATATTTTCTTTTTATTTTATTTTATTATATTTTGTTTTCTTTCTCATGCTTTACATCTTTATGGGCTCTTTTCCTCTAATTTTTCATGTACCATCAATATCACTACCTTACCTAACTTTCTCTTTCTCTCTTTTTCTTGCTTCTGCTATTTTTCAACTATTAAATTTTAAAACAAGAAGTTGTACATGAAATGTGTTATGTTATTCTTGGTTTATACTACTGTACATGACTTCTAATAAAAATATTTTTTTAAAAACTTTAAAAAAAACTACCCCCCACACACAAACCACCCCCCTAGATATTATATTAATATTATTCATTGGCTCCGTTTACCCCATCCCTGCCCTATCCACTGATGCATAGCCCCCACCTCACATGCGCGTCTAGAGTGGGAGGGAGGGTAGAGAGAGAGGGCAGAAAGAGTGGGGCAGAGAGAGTGGGGCAGATAAAGAAAGAAAGGGAGAGAGGGAGGGAGAGAGGGAAGGGGGTGGAGGGAAGGGGGGAGGGGCATATGGAGAGGGGGAGGGGAGAGGAGGGGGAAGGAGAGTGGAGAGGAGGGGAGAGGAGAGGGGGAGGAGAGAAGGAGAGGGGTAGAGGAGAGGCGGGAGGGTAGAGGAGAGGGGAGGAGAGAAGGGGAGGGGCGTAGAGAGGAGGAGGAGAGGGGGGAGGAGAGGGGGGGAGATAGGGGAGACGGAATGGGAAGAGATGGGGAGGGTGAAGGAGGAAGAGAGGGGGCAGGGGTGGAGGGGTGAAGGGGGAGTGGGGATGGATAAGCGGGAAGGGGGCGGGATGGAGGAGGGGGGGAGACGTGGGGAGGGGGGACAGGTGGAGAGGGGGGATGGGGAGGGGAGGGTAAGTGGGGGGGAGTGGGGAGAAATAATGAGAGGAGGGGAGGAGGGGGAGGGGGAAGTGGAGGGGGGGGAAGAGGAGGGAGGAGGGGAAGGAGTGAGGGGGAAGAGGATGGGGGGGATGAGGGGGGAAGAGGAGGGGAAGAGGAGGGGAAGAGGAGGGGGAAGAGTAGTGGGGAAGAGGGGGAAGAGGTGGGTGTGCAGAGGAGGGGGAAGAGGCGGGGGAAGAGGAAGGGGAAGAGGAGGGGGGAAGAGGAGGGGGAAGATGAGCGGGGAAGATGAGCGGGGAAGAGGAGACCTCAGAATCCCAACAAAATTACCTTGTGTTCAGCGGCTTCAATCCAGATCCCTGGTGGGGAGGGCGGCTGGTCTGCAGGCAGGGCAGGGCAGAACAGGGTGGGGCGGACAGCCAGCCAAGTGCGAGTCAACTGCGAATTGGTGGAGTAATTCGCAGCTCATGCAAAAACAGTGCCCAGCAGGCTGCGCTTTAAAAATTGTGTGCAGCTGGCCGTGAGGAGCAGAGCCATTGTGACGTCATCAGCTCGTTAGCTTTAAAAAATCTCAGATTTATGAACAATTTTAAGAAATAACTCAGGAAATAATGAATCACCTTTTCAGATGAGGAGATTTTTGAGATTATGAGGTAAATCTCTATCGGAATGTAAAAATTTCACTGTTAACGCATTGTGTTTTCGAGGAGATGTGAATCACAGACAAACAAGACACACACAAATAAATACATCCACATCCAAGATCAGAGTTTTATAATTATACAGATATGATAGATAGTGAGGAGTTACTGTGAACTTTGAAAGTTCCCTGTCGATCCCATTTTTTATTTCATTTATTTCATTTTATTTTCATTAACTGCTGGAGAAGATTACGGAGAGTCGGTATGTCAAGGAGGACTCTGAGAGAGGTCTTTGAGAAACTTCTACAGGTGCACAATAGAGAGCATGCTGACCGGTTGCATCGTGGCTTGGTACGGCAACCTGTGCGTCCAGGAGCGGAAAAGGTTGCAAAAAGTTGTAAGCGCTGCCCAGTCCATCATCGGCTCCGACCTCCCAACCATCGAAGGGATCTATAGCAGGCATTGCCTCAAAGAGGCTGCCAACATCATCAAGGACCCACACCATCATGGCCACACACTCATCTCTCCGCTGCCATCAGGTAGAAGGTACAGGAGCCTGAAATCTGCAAAATCCAGGTTCAGGAACAGCTACTTCCCCACTGCCATCAGACTATTAAACACAACTTCAAACTAACTCTGAACTATAACAGCCTATTGCACTTTATCTGTTTATTTATGTGTGTATATATATATTCTATGGTGTATGGTCACACTGATCTGATCTGATCTGTATTTATGCCTACAATATTCTGTTGTGCTGCAGCAAGCAAGAATGTCACTGTCCTATCTGATACACATGAAAACAAACTCTCTTGACGACTTGACTTATGACACCATTAACCTTTATTTAGAGATATTAATGTTTCACTAAATGATGCACTTAGTTTCATTGATATAGCAATTTAACATGAATTTTGTTCTTTAATAGAGATGGTATGTATGATTAACTTTTAGTCGTATTTACTGATATCAAGCTATCTATATAATTAAAAGTCTAATCTTGATCACTTCCTGTTTGCACTGTGCTTTGATTTTAGAGAAGAATACTACCACATATGGCTGTGATTTTTTGGTCTTCTTACTCAGAGTCCTCCTCCGCTGCACAGGCCCTGAGGATTTTTCCCATCGATGAAAAATAAAATAATTATTAATGTTTAAACAATCTTGAGATTCTCTCTCCTATCAATCACCACTATGAAGGCCAAGCCCCTTCCAGTGGGAGGGGGGAGAGACGATAAAACCCAGAAGTGTGGGCATGGCTCGGTCTGTCTGCAAGATGGCGAGGGAGCGGTCACGACTCTCTGTCTGAGCTGGGAAACTAAAGAACACTGTGAGAATGCAATATACTTGAATAAATGATTTGTTAGCCCTTAATGAAAATGAAATGAGTTGTTTGGCCTGCCCTGTGCTTGAAACTACAATGGCAATGGAAATTAAGTGAAAATGCAATGAGCTGTTTGGTTTGAGCCAGCCCTGTGCTTGAAACTGCAATGGCATGGAAATGAAGTGAAAATGCAATCAGCTGTTTGGCTTGAGCCTGCCCTGTGCTTGAAAGTGCAATGACAATGGAAATGAAGTGAAAATGCAATCAAGAGTTCAAGAGTTCAAGAGAGTTTATTGTCATGTGTCCCAGATAGGACAATGCCATTCTTGCTTTGCTTTAGCACACCAGAACATAGTAGGCACAAATACAGAACAGATCAGTGTGTCCATATACCGTTGTATAAATATATACACACATGAATAAATAAACTGATAAAGTGCAAATAAAACAGATTATGGGCTATTAATGTTCAGAGTATTGTCTGAGCCAAGTTTAATAGCCTGATGGTTGTGGGGAAGTAGATATTCCTGAACCTGGTCGTTGCAGTCTTCAGGCTCCTGTACCTTCTACCTGAAGGTAGTGGGGAGATGAGTGTATGGCCCGGATGATGTGGGTCCTTGATGATGCTGTCAGCCTTTTTGAGGCAGCGACTGTGATAGATCCACTCGATGGACAGGAGGTCAGAGTCGATGATGGACTGGGCAGTGTTTACTAATTTTTGTAGTCTTTTCCACTCCAGGGCGCTGAAGTTTCCGAATTAAGCCACGATGCAACCAGTCAGCATGATCTCTACTGTGCACCTGTAGAAGTTAGAGGGAGTCGGACTTCTGGTGGCGCTATGGGCGGCTAAGGAGTAACGCCAGCCAGCTCCGTGAAAAGAAAACGCGGAAAAATCGGGGAGAAAACGACCTACCTGCTGCTTGCTGCTTCTGTACCGACTGCCGTGGGTGACGTCATCAGGCGCGCGGCTTATCCTGTCTATGCAGCGCAGCCCCCCCCCCCCCCCCCGGAGAAACCGACAACTCGTACTGTTGCTAGGCAGAAAACGGTGGAACGGGAAAAAGGCTCGACTGAAGCCTCGGGCTCAGGTAGGACGTTATCCCAAGAAGATGTGATGAAAAAAACGACGAAAAAATCGGAAGGTGAAGAACTCAAAACTTTTATTGCAGGTGAAATTGCTGCATTTAGGGAAGAAATAAAGCTGATGAATATTGGTGAAGAAATAAAAAAAATCAAGGAAGAAATGATGGACAAAGCTTGAAATTAATACCAACATTAATGCCACAACTAAAAATACATCGGATGAGTTGAAGAAAGAAATCACAGAAATAATGATTGGACTGGCAAAGGAGACGAATGATAAAATCAAAAATGTGAAAACTGACTTTGAAGAAAGGCTGAATCCGTTTTTTCAGCTTCAATTTTCCTTAATTGTCGAGCCAATAATTTTGGGGGTTTGTCTCCAAATTCAAACTGTAATTGTTTAGTATGTTGATAAAATTTTATAACTTGATCTGTATATATCTTATTTAATTTATATTTCAATGCTACAATTTTATTATGTAATATTATATCTGGCTTTGTTGCATTCTGTATATCTAATTGTTTAATCTCCCTTTCCAAATCTTGTTGTTCCTTCCGAATCTTTTTGTTATGGAATGCTTGTGAAGAAATCATAATTCCCCGGAGATATGCTTTAAAATGTTTCCCATAATAAGGAGCGAGATATTTCTGGTTGATCATTTATTTCAAAGAAAATCTTAATTTGAGTTATGATATATTCCTGAGTGGTTTTATTTTTTAACATTTGTGGATTAAGTTTCCACTGTCCTGAATTTTCTGTTTTTGCCATTTATTTTAATTTTAAATGTTAATGTCGCTTGATCTGAGATTATAATATTATGATATTTGGGTTCATAAGTAAGTGAAATAAGTTTGCATCCACCAAAAAATAATCTATTCTTGAGTAAGTTTTTATGTACTGGCGAGTAAAAAGAGTATTCTCGTCCCGTAGGGTTTTTCTGTTCTCCAAACATCTTTAATGTTAGTCGTTTGCATATATGCATTTAGTAAATCACTGGAATGTGATTTAGTTTTTCTTTGTTTTGTAGATCTGTCTAGCTAAGGGTCTAATGTACAATTAAAATCTCCTCCAATTATCAAATTATATTGTGTTAATTCCGGAATATTGTTAAGTACTTTCTTAAAAAACAATGGGCTATCAAAGTTTGGTCCATATATATTAACAAAAATCATTTTTTTCTGTGTTTAATTCTCCTATCACAATAATGTATCTGCCATCTTTATCAGTTATGGTTGATGTATGCTTAAATAAAGTACCTTTACGAAATAATATTGCTACACCTCTTGATTTATGCGTAAAAGAAGAGTGATATATTTTATCTATCCATTTAGCTTTCAACCTGTTTTCAGCGTCTTTTTTTAAGTGAGTTTCTTGAATGTAAATTACATCAGCTTTACTTGCCTTTAAATGTGCCCATACTTTTCCTCTCTTTATTGGTTCATTAATACCTTTAACATTCCAACTACACAACGTTAATTCCTCATTCCCCGTATTTCTTTTTAAGTCTTGCATTTTAAGTTTGTAGAGATCTACAATAGAGTCTAAGGATCAGCGCGGCAGACCCAACCTTACACCCAAACACTGAATAGATGAATTTTAAATCTTGTTTATGTCCCTCACGAATATATCTCCATTGGTCCAATGTGTAACTCCATTCAAACTGAAAAATACAATAGATATAAAAGTAGAATAAAGAATAGTTAAAGAAGCTAGTGATGTGTGTAAAGGTAGAAAGAACTACAACTAGAATAGTTGTAGTTTGTGCTAGCCATACTAGCATGGCTATCCATCTAACGACTTCCGTCATTGATGTTATTAACATCAATGACGGAAGCTGAAAAAATCATACATAGGATTAAATCACAAAACGGTGAATTATTAATACAACCTAAAGATATTAATGAAAGATTTATGCAATATTATAAAAATCTATACACTGCTAAAGCAACAGTAAATAAAACAGAAATAGATGCATTTAAAAAAAAATGTAACCTGAAAGGATTGGATTTACAAAATAGAGAATTATTAAATGCTGATATTTCAATAAAAGAAATCCAAGAATCTATTAGATCATTAAAAAATGGTAAAAACACCGGGACCTGATGGTATAGGTTCGGAATTTTATAAAATATTTCAGGATCATATGGTTCCACGTTTGAAATCATTATATGAACAGATATATACACAACAGAAATTACCAGATACGTTGAATGAATCTATTGTAACACTTATACCCAAAATAAATAAAGACTTGGATGAACCAGGATCATATAGAGCAATAGCTCTATTAAATACGGATCAAAAGATACTAACAAAAATATTAGCACAAAGACTAAGTTCAGTCGTTAACGAATTAATCCACCCCGATCAAACAGGATTTATACCAAAAAGATATTCCTCATACAATCTAAGACGGTTATTCAATATTATATATTCGAAAAGAAGTGATAAAAAAGATTTAGTAGTTATTTCGCTTGATGTAGAAAAAGCTTTTGACCAAGTGGATGGCCTTATTTATTTTCGGTGATGGAAGCTTTCAAATTGGGAGAGAAGTTTACTACTTGGATTAAATTGTTATATGCAAACCCAATAGCTAGAATAACAACAAACCGTATGCTATCAACTAAATTTAGTTTATCTCGAGGTTGTAGACAAGGTTGTCCTCTATCACCTTTATTGTTTGCGCTAGCAATAGAACCTCTCGCCCAGAGGGTGAGATTACACCCGGAAATACATGGATATGATACTAAAGATACTAAGAATAAAATCTCCTTATATGCGGATGATGTATTACTTTACATCACTGAACCGGAAACAAGTATCCGAAATTTGTTAAAACTAATAACGGAATTCGGATCAATTTCAGGATACAGTATCAATTGGAATAAAAGTGAACATGCCAATAACGATGAATAATTTACATATATTACAACAATTCCCTTTCAAGATAACAAATGAAAATATTAAATATCTTGGGATTTTCGTTACAAAAAGATTTGATTCTTTATTTAAATTTAATTTCCCTCCATTACTGAATAAATTAAATAAGAATATTTTATACTGGAAAAGCTTACCTATTTCAATGTTAGGTAAAATTAATGCAATAAAAAATGATTTTTCTCCCACAATTATTATATTTATTTCAATTAATTCCGATATATCTCCCTAAAAAATTTTTTTTTTAAAAAGTAGATTCTCTAATTACTAACTTTATCTGGGATTATAAGAGCCATAGAATAAATAAAAAACATTTATGTAAATCTAAAATAAATGGGGGATTAGCATTACCAAATCTTATGTTTTATTACTGGGCAGTTAATATTAAAAATATGAATTTTTGGCTAAAGAAATAGATAATAAACCAAACTGGTTAAATATGGAAAAAGAAGATTGTTCTCCATTTGAAATTAGCTCTATAATATTTGCTAACACTAACGTAGCTAAGAAAATTTATAGTGAAAATCCGATAATAGAAAACGGAATCCGCATCTGGAAACAAATAAAGAAAACATTAAAACTAAAATTTATACCATTAGGTCTTACCATCGCCAACAATTTTACGTTCAAACCTTCAATGATGGATAAGGCTTTTTTACAATGGAAAAATAAAGGAATTTTTAAGATGGGTGATCTTTATAAGGAAAACTCTTTTCTCTCATTTCAAGAGTTACAACAAACTTATGGACTACACAATAAGGAATATTTTAGATATTTACAAATCAGAAACTATGTTTCTGCAAATACACAAGAACTTAGAAATAGAAAGACAGAAATTTTAGATGAATGCTTGAATAAATATCCAAATACAGAAAAAGTGATATCATATTATACAATATTTTATTGGAAGTGATATCCCATCAACAGAAACACATAGACAGTCTTGGGAAAATGAATTAGGCCAAATAATAAGACCTGAAATATGGGATGAAAGCTTACAACATATACATCATTGCTCGTTAAATGCTAAACATTCCCTTATACAGTTTAAAATTCTACATAGATTACATTATTCCAAATCTAAATTACATAAATATATTTCCAAAAATATCTCCTATATGTGATAAATGTCAAATCTCAGAAGCAAATTTGTCACATTCATTTACTAATTGTATAAAAATTGTAGAATACTGGAACGAAATATTTAAGATAATTTCGAATGTTGTCAATATAATTATGACTTCTGATCCAAAGTTAATAATACTTGGAATACTTGAAACTGACCAACTAATAACAATGAACCAAAGAATTTTTATCGACTATTGTTTAATAATTGGGAAAAAATTTATATTAAAATTTTGGAAAGGCCCTGCATCCCCAACAATCAAAAATACAGGTCGGAGACACAGAAGAAATACAGAATATGGTCTCCATATATTAAATATTTACAGGGTCATAATGGTTCGGCGCGAGGACTTGACTGAGACCTGAATATTTGAATGGATGAAGAAATATATATAATAAATCATGAATATATCTCCAAGGACGGATTAATGAGTAATATTCCATTCTCCATCAAACTTTTCATACTCTTTTTTCTATTTTCTTATACTTATATAAAAAATTAGAAAAAAGTATAGAAACACATTATCTTAAATTCTTAATATCAGTACGAATATAAATATCATTAACTCCATGAAAAATATTATTTAGTATCGTGTATTTTCAATTATATAAAATTGTGTATTTTCAATTATATAATAATTATAAATTTAAAATCAATGACAATACAAACATTGTTAACATTATGAAAATATAATGAATATCATAAAAGTTTTATTAGTATTATGTATTATTAATTACATAAAATTTGGTCCTATATTTAAAAATCAGAGACAATATAAATATCATTAATAGTATGAGAATATTGCTAATACTATGAATGTATCATTAATACCATGTATTCCCAATTATATAAAATATACAACCTTGAAATTTATAATTAATAATAATACAAATAATATCAACAGTATGAATTTATCATTATTATCATGTATTTTTATTATTGTAAAATAATGTACTTTGTTATTATTTTGTTTCTATAATAAAAATATTTTTAAAAAAAGAAAAGAAAGAAGAAAGGCTGAATCCGGTAGAACAGGCACTGAACCAGCAGACGACTGTTGTAATAGACCTTGAAGAATTAGCCGAAACAAGTGCTCAGACTACAGCAAAACTTATTACTAAAAATCAATGTCTAACTGAATTACTGGGCAAAATAACCGAGAAATGTACTGAATTGGAAGGTCGCCAGAGAAGACAGAACCTAAGAATTGCGGGTATTCCAGAAGGGGAAGATAAAGATCAAGATCCCCGAGAATTCACTGCAAATTTACTGCAAAAAGTTTTATCTCTGGATCAAAAGCCTTTACTAGCCCGAGCACATAGAGTGATGTGTTGCCAGACAAGGCAAAATGCTCCCCCAAGACAAATGATATAAAAGCACAGTATGACCACGTTTTTTGCATTATTTCCTCCAAGACATCAAGAAACAGGAATCTTGTATTTGAAGGACACAGGATCAGTATTTATCGAGACTACCCAGCAGAGGTCTCCAGGAAACGAAAAGCATTTAATGAGACCAAAAGTATCCTGAGGGAAGTGGAGAATTTTAAATATGGTCTGAGCTATCCAGCCACCCTAAGAGTCACGTACAACAAGAAGGAACATTTTTTCACCAATCCTGTGGAAGCATTGGACTTTGCGCAGAAGATTAAGGCTTGAGAGGATGCTTGATCCCTCACCATTGAATAAACTGACTTTGCAGGACTGGATGGAATTGAAGTGATGACTAAGGCAGCTGGAGATAGATGTGGATTGGAAACTCTCCCATGGATACTAATTATTAGTATAACTGCACTACTAATACAAATAACTAATAAATACTAAAATTATACCGTGGTATCTTTACTAATCAGAATTAATAATTATCACTAATGACCAATGTTTACTTATAATGGAATGATTAGAGTCAAATATACAGTTTGATTTCATTTGTTCTCTTTGAAAACCTTCTTTCTTTTTTACTAGTAATTTTCATTTTTATTTTCTTTCTTCCATTCTTTTCGTTTTTATTTAAATTTTTATTTTTTAATTAGATTTTCAAACAAGTTTTAAATATTTGTATCCTCACATTTCCGACTATTGGAATCCAAATATTTTAAAATTTAATACCCCTGGTAAAATATTGCTATGGAATAAAAATTCCAAGAAATAAAGGGGCTGGTTAAGTTCACAACATCAACCACGGAAGTCGGTAGATGGTTAGCCATGCTAGTATGGCTAGCACTAACTACACTAATACTAGATGCAGTTTTTTCCTTCTTTGTGCATAATACTAATTTCTTAATCTATCCTCTTTTCTTTCCTATTATAAACTATCATTATTATTTTCAGTTTGAATGGAGTTACAAATTGGATCAAAGGAGAGATACACGTGAGAGATAGTTAAGGGTCTTAAAATTTGTCTATTCAGAGTTTGGGTGTAAGGTCGGGTCTGTCGAACTGAACCATTGGCTCTATTATAGACCCCATAGACAAAAGATGCAAGATTTAAAAATGAATATGGGGAATGAAGGAATAACATTTTGTAGCTGGAACGTTAAAGGTATTAATGAACCAATCAAGAGAGGTAAAGTATTAGCGCACTTAAAAGCAATTCAAGCTGATGTGATTTTCATTCAAGAAACACATTTAAAAAAAGATGCCGAACATAGGCTGAAAGCTAAATGGATAGACAAAACGTATCATTCTTCTTTTACACACAAATCAAGAGGCGTAGCAATATTATTTCGTAAAAGCATTTTATTCAAACATACATCAACTATAACTGATAATGATGGCAGATACATTATTGTAATAGAAGAATTAAATGCACAAAAAAAGATTCTTGTCAATGTATATGGACCAAACTTTGATAGTTTTTTAAGAAAATATTTAACAACATCCCGGAAATAGCACAACATAACTTAATAATAGGAGGAGATTTAAATTGTACATTAGATTCGTATTTAGACAGATCCACATGACAAAGGAAAACCAAATCCCATTCCAGTGACCTATTAAATGCATATATGGATACTAGCAATATTAAAGATGTTTGGAGAGTAGAAAAACCAACTGGATGAGAATATTAATTTTATTCACTTGTACATAAAACCTATTCAAGAATAGATTATTTTTTAGTTGACGCTAAACTTATCTCACTTACTTATAATTCAAATACCATAATATTATAATCTCAGATCATGCAACTTTAACATTTATGATTAAAATAAATGGTAAAATGGAAAAACGGGGACAATGGAGATTTAATCCACAAATTTTAAAAAACAAAGCAACCCATATATATATTATAGAACAGATCCAGATTTTATTTGAAATAAATGATAAACCGGAAATATCCTCTTCCCTATTATGGGAAACTTTTAAAGCATATACCCGTGGAATTATGATCTCTTCTCAAGCATTTTATAATAAAAAGAATCGGAGAGAACAACAGGAATTGGAAAAGGAGATTAAACAATTAGACACAGAGAACGCTGCTAATCCATCCATAACAACATATAATAAAATCGCTGCACTGAAATATAAATTAAATAAAATATACTCAGATCAAATTGTAAAACTCTACTAATACACTAAACAATTACAAATGAATTTGGAGATAAACCTAAAAAATTATTGGCTCGTCAATTAAGAAAGATGGAGGGAGAAAAAATAATCCATAGGATTAAATCATATAATGGCGAACCATTAGTACAACCTAAAGATATTAATGAGAGATTTTTGCAATATTATAAAAATTTATATTCAGCTAAAACGACAGAAGATAGGAATAGAAGCATTTTTAAAAAAAATGTAATTTGAATGGGTTGGACTCACAAAATAGAGAATCATTAAATGCTGAAATTTTAGTAAAAGAAATCGAAGAATCTATCAGATCATTAAAAAATGGTAAAACACCGGGACCAGATGGTATAGGCCCGGAATGTTATTAAAAAATTTATGATCTGATTACACCACATCTGAAGACACTCTATGAATACATGTATACTCACCAGAAACTACCAGAAACGTTAAATGAATCTATTATAACACGTATACCTAAAATAGACAAAGACCTGGATGACCCAGAATCATATAAAGCTATAGCTATTTTAAATACTGATCAAAAGATACTAACCAAAATATTAGCACAAAGACTAAGTATAGTTATTAATAAATTAATTCACCCCGATCAAACAGGATTTATACCAAAACGATATTCCTCATATAACTTGAGACGATTATACAATATTATATATTCAAAAAGAGATATTAATAAAGACCTAGTAATTATTTTGTTAGATGCGGAGAAAGCCTTTGACCAGGTGGAATGGTCTTATTTGTTTTCGGTTATGGAAACTTTTAAACTGGGAGAGAAGTTTATTACTTGGGTTAAATTATTATACACTAATCCAACAGCCAGAATAACAACAAATCAAATGCTATCAACTAAATTTAATCTTTTCCGAGGCTGCAGACAAGGTTGTCCTCTTACCCCATTACTGTTTGCATTTCTAATATAACTTTTAGCTCAATTGGTGAGATTACATCCTGAAATATATGGATATGACACCAGAGATACTGAAAATAAAATTTCTTTATATGCGGATGATGTATTACTTTATATTATAAAGCCGGAAATTAGTATCCCAATTTTACTAAAATTAATATCTGAATTTGGATTATTTTCAGGATTTACTATTAATTGGAATAAAAGTGAACTTATGCCAATAATAGTAAATAACCTACATATACTACAACAATTTCCCTTTAAGACAGCAAACGAAAAATTCAAATATCTTGGAAATCATGTAACAAAAAGATTTGACTCTTTATTTAATTCCAATTTTCCACTTTTATTGAATAAATTAAATAATAACATTTTATATTGGAAAATATTACCTATCTCAATGCTAGGTAGAATTAATACAATAAAAATGATTTTTCTCCTGCAATTACTATATCTTTTCCAATTGATTCCGATATATCTTCCTAAAAGTTTTTTTAAGAAGGTTGATTCTATAGTCACCAACTTTATCTGAGATTATAAGAGCCATAGAATAAACAAAAAACATTTATGTAAACCAAAAATAAATGGAGGTTTAGCTCTACCAAACTTTATGTTTTATTACTGGGCAGTTAATATTAAAAATATGAATTTTTGGTTTGTAGAGACAGATAAACAACCAACCTGGTTAAAAATGGAAAAATAAGATTGTTCGCCTTTTGAAATTAGTTCGATTTTATTCGCCAATATTAAAATAGGTAAGAAATCCTATAGTGAAAACCTTATAATAGATAGTGGAATACGTATCTGGAAACAAATAAAGAAAACATTAAAATTAGAATGTATACCACTAGCCCTTACCATTGTAAATAATGTTACATTTAAACCCTCAATGATGGACAAAGGTTTTTAACAAATGAAAAACTATGGAATTAATAAGATGGGAGATCTCTACAGAGAAAATTATTTCCTTTCATTTCAAGAATTACAACAAATTTATGGATTACATTCAAAAGATTACTTTAGATATCTACAAATTAGAGACTATGTAAAAGCAAATACACAGGAAATTAGAAATTGAAAGACAGAAATTTTAGATGAATGCCTAAATAAACACCCGAACACAGAAAAATTGATATCACATATTTACAATATTTTACTGGAAAACGATGTCCCAATGACAGAAATATATAGGCAATCGTGGGAAAACGAATTAGGTCAAACCATTAGACCTGAAATATGGGATGAAAGTTTACAACATATACACCACTGCTCATTAAATGATAGACACTCTCTATACAATTTAAAATATTACATAGATTACATTATTCAAAATCCAAACTACATAGTATTTTTTCAAATATATCTGCCATATGTGATAAATGTCAACACTTGGAAGCTAACTTAACGCACTCATTTAGAAATTGTGTAAAAATTACTAAATTTTGGACAGAGATATTTAAGATAATTTCGAATGTTGTTAATATGAATCTGATCCCTGACTCAAAGTTAATAATACTGGGAATATTAGAAACAGATCAATTAATAACAACAAATCAAATAATTTGTATTGATTATTGTTTAATAATTGGGAAAAAATTAATATTGAAATTCTGGAAAGGTCCTACATCCCCCACAATCAAAACGTGGATTACAGGAATGTCGGAGACACTTCATCTGGAAAGATTAAGGCTTGTCCTATTGGACAAGTTGGATCTTTTCAGAGGAATATGGTCTCCATTTATTGAATATCTAAAGGGTCAACATGGCTCGGTACGAGAGCCTGACTGAAGCCTGAATAATGGAATAGATGAAGAATCACATATAACAAATCATGGATATATCTCCAATGATGGATAACTTTTTTAATATTCCATTCATTCCTACTCTTACTTTATTTTTCTCTATCTTTTCTTACCTGCAAAAAAAAAGTAATAGAAATATATAAGACATAATTGTTAATATTAATAAAATTACGAATGTATGTGAGAAGTATACTTTATTAATATGTACTTACGTCCAATAAAAATATTTAACCAAAAAAGAAGTTAGAGAGAGTCCTCCTTGACATACCGACTCTCCGTAATCTTCTCAGGAAGTAGAGGCGCTGATGTGCTTTCTTTATAATTGCATCAGTGTTCACGGACCAGGAAAGATCTTCAGAGATATGCACTCCCAGGAATTTGAAGCTCTTGACCCTTTCCAACATCGACCCGTTGATATAAATGGGACTGTTAGTCCCCATCCTCCCCCTTCCAAAGTCCACAATCAGTTCCTTGGTTTGTTGGTGTTGAGGGCCAGGTTATTGTGCAGGCATCATTTGGCCAGCCGGTCGATCTCACTTCTGTACTCTGACTCGTCCCCATCGGTGATATGTCCCACAACAGTGGTATCATCAGCGAACTTGATGATGGAGTTTGCACTATGACTGGCTACGCTGTCTTGAGTATAGAGTGAGTACAGCAGGGGGCTAAGCATGCAGCCTTGAGGTGCTCCCTTGCTGATTGTTATCGTGGCTGACACATTTCCACCAATACGAACTGACTGCGGTCTGTGAATGAGGAAGTTAAGGATCCAATTGCAGAGGAATGCGCAGAGACCCAGTTCTGCGAGTTTAGTAACCAGCTTGGAGGGGATGATTGTATTAAATGCCGAGCTGTAATCAATGAATAACAGCCTAACAGCCTGACATATAAGCTGTTTGGCTTGGGCCTGCCCTGTGCTTGATACAGCAATGGCAATGGAAATGAAGTGAAAATGCAATCAGCTGTTTGGCTTGAGCCTGCCCTGTGCTTGAAGTGCAATGGAAATGAAGTGAAAATGCAATCAGCTGTTTGGCTTGGCCTGCCCTGTGCTTGTAACTGCAATGCAATTGGAAATGAAATGAAATGAGTTGTTTGGCCTGCCTGAAACCACTAATTTCGGCCCACAAAGCCCCTATTAGCTGAGAAACCAGTCCCTTTTGCCCAAAATGCCCGTATTAGCCCAGGAGGAGCATTTTGGCCCAAAAGGCCCGTGCCAGGCCAGGAAAAATCCAGAAAAAGTGGTGTTCACTGTGATTTCACATACTTTTTTTTAAAGAACCCCTTTGGCCCATCAGGCTTATACTAGCCCAGGAGCCCCTTTGGCCCATCAGTAAGTATTCCCCCTGCAAGTATTAATCCTCACCGCAGTATTTTTCTCCCTCCCTTCATTGGGTCTCTGTGAGATCCAGGGCAGGATAGACTTTCCTCCTTCATTGCTGTGATCTGTAGAAAAAAAATGAAAAATGCCTAAAATTGATTCTCCACCCTCTCCCCCTTCTCTCACACAGAGTCTCTCACCTGTTTTGGGCAGAATTTCTGGCAGTTTCTGAGCTGCCAGCTGACCAGGCCTGGGTGACTGAGCTGCCAGCCTACCAGGCCTCAGTGATTGAGCGGCCAGCTCAAGAATCCATTCAGCCCATAATGTCCATACTAGCCCCCTGGAAACCAGTCCCTTTGGCCCACAACAACCATACTAGCGCCTCCAGGAAAGCTCCCCCCCCCCCCAATGGCAGCCAATATTGGAATTGATAGAGATGTGGAATATTGCTTTGGGGGACCAGTCCTCCCGTGTGAATCTGGGACCCGATGGGTCCCACTTAATCTAGTTCTTCTGAAATTTAAATATTTGAACAAGAATTTCCAGTCAAGGAATGTTTTAATTCCACTGCCCCATGAAGTGAACAGCATTGCTAAATATTTATTTTCCATTCCCATTCTGCTGTAGTTTTGAGATTGAGGGTTGAGGGTTAGAGGTTAGAGGTTAGAGGGTTGAGGTGTACAGCAGCGACAGCCTTAATAATTCAAATCTGGGTCCTGTGAGAAGCCCCTAATGGTATTTTATTGCCTGTGTGAAATAAAGAGTATTGTTCTCCTCCATGCTGCTGCTCACTATTGTTCCATAATCATTGCTCTTTGTTATTGTGAAAATTAAAATATTTTTGATGCTGCAAATCGGAAACAAAATCAGAAAATGCTGGAAAGACACAGTGTTAGTTGGACAGTATGATTCAATGAGAAACACTTAATGTTTTCAGGTTCAGGATCCTTTCTCAAATCTCGGGCCTGATGGAGGGACTCAGACATGAAATATTAACTCTGTTCCCATTGCTAGACAACCATGATGAAGTATGATCATCACACTGTAATCACACTATATAATAACATCACTTTGGAAGGTACATGTTACATTCTGACTACTGAGTGAACGTTGACAGAACATCGTCAACTTGAATTGTAAATTGATGATAGAATAAATCAGGTATAAATCTTTGGATATCCCTTGACTACATGCTTTGTCCCATTTACGCTTAGCACTTTGATGTAGTTGCATTTATCATTCGTTGAAGACATTTTGCTGGTTTGGAAAGGCATATTAAATGGGTCAATATTTAATTTTCATGTAATCTTCACAATATTTCAACATTTCAAATGTAATTTGTAGCAAAATGCTACATTTCCGCAGTATGACTGATTCCATCGGGTGGCGCTTCGACGGCAGCCTTGCTTACAACCTGTCTGTCCTTTTTGTCTTTTTATTTTTTTATTTTTAGTGTGTTTAAAAATATGTGTATATGTTCTCTGGTTTGTGTTATGTGGGGGATGGGTGGGGGGGATCAGGGGAAACTTTTTTTCAATCTCTTACCTTGACGGAGATGCGATTGTTTTCCGGATTGTATCTGTTTTAACCAGCATCTGCAGTTCCTTTGCAGAAACAAAGAACTGCAGATGCTGCCTGACCCTCTGAGTTACTTCAGCAAGATGTGTCCATGTATTAGCAATGTTACAACATTTTGAGATTTTAAAAATCAAGTCTGCAATTTATCCCATCAGATAAAGCATAAAAATAAAGTAAATTTGACACCTAATTAACTTTCATATCTTCAGTATTAAAAAGGTTATGGCCATTTTCATACTCGGAAATTAGTATCTTGTTCCCTATTGCTCTTCCATTGACAACACAAAAGTTGTAATCAAGGACAGTCAAAAGCCCATAATTTTCTTAATAATTAAGAGAACTGAAAGACATTTTCAGTTATTATAGACTGAAACATTCTGAAGCAAATATGAATTGCTTGGAGGACCTGAAATTAATGCATATAATTAGTTAGTTACCCAATTGTAGCTAATTACAAAATTCAATTACTAGATCTAAACATCTATCCATTTCTTAAGAAAAAAATACATTTTTAAATAGCCTAAGTGTTCAAATACCATTACACACAGAATCACAATAGAACATTCTTTATACAAACTCTCATAATCATACATTTATAGGCCCAATGGAAGGAATTGTTCAAATGTAAAATCTGTTCAGACGTTCTATAATATTTCCTGGGTTGCTTTGTTTTTTAAAAATTTGTGGATTAAATCTCCATTGTGTTGCGTTTTGCCGGTTTACCATTTATTTTAGAAACAAAATGGTTTAAAGTTGATGACTGAGATTATAATATTATGGGTATTTTGAAATGTAAAGTAAGTGAGTAAGTTAGCGTAACTCGCAAAAATAATCTATGCGTGAATAGGTTTTATATTACAGAACTACAGCGCCGCGTGTAGGTTACGTTTTGTTACATACTACATCTCTCTACAGTTTCTAGTTTGCATGAGTTCACAAATACTGTCTATTTGGCACGCAAACGTTTTGAGACCTCCCAGCAGGTTCTGTTCCCCACGAAGTCAATGATGGTTACTGTAGACCCTACTCCCTATCCTCTGTACACATCCAAATATACCCCTCATAACAACATATATCTTAAAACCAAACAACTCCCCCTTAAAATATATATCAAATAAACCGTCAACACTTCTCCCACTCCTCAATCCTTTTAATCATCCCTATCTCACCACATCATCTCCATTCTACATCATATAAATTAATCACAACACCTTCTAACCCATCCTT
>CM069134.1:51533289-51564228 GCA_035221665.1 Okamejei kenojei | reverse complement strand
CATAGAGAGATAGTATGGAGTTCCCTTGCTACTTTGCATTTTTGATGTGCACCTTAGTTATAGTGCTATTAACACTGCTCGCAGTGCTTTGTCTCTGTATTTAGGTTGAGTCTTCGGCATGACAACCTATTGGGTCTCATCCATTGGTATCCAGGTTTTTGAAGAGGAATTTTTAACAAAAACCATCCTCAACCCAGATATACAGCAACCTAGGATGTCAGCATAGTTTCTCACACTCCCTGCGGCAAATGGGCCCCAATTGCGTCATTTTTTTATCTTTGCAAAAATTGGACTCTTAAAGTGGTTATGTTAATGGGCTTGGTTTCAGCACAACGTGTCAAAAACATTGCACTTGTTGAGAATAGATTATATGCATTTTTCTCAAGATGATGTTATATTTATGTCTGTGATTTACTCAAACAACAGTACACAACCAGGCATGGTCTGGAATAAAGGTGATGTTTAAAGCTATCCTGGTGACCAAATGTTATGTGTCGTTAAACCATTTTAACCCAATAATGTTTATGAGTTAACCAGGAGCATTTCTGAGAGGTTCTGAGTACAGGACTTCTCATTAGTCACAAATCAAGCCATATAAGCACGTGTCGTGCAAACTATTCTAGATGGTTGAAAAGGTGCTCAGTTCTGCGGGTATCGACACTGATGTGATTTTAAATCTCACTCCACCAGGGCGGCCATACATCCGCGGCGAAGGCTCAGGACGTGTGCCGCGGAGATCAAATCCTCGCGGCCGCAGGGTGGTCTAGAGAGTCAACTTTTTCTGTTTTTATGATAAACCTGTTCTGGCAGTGCCACGTTTTGGGCCTGCTGTTTTGGGTTCCCCTTTAATTTTTTTGTTTTGTATATCACTTATTGTTGTAATTTCCCTGGGACAGAGGGGTCATTACTCTGTTTGTTATTATTAAAAATCGTTATTGAATTATTCATGCAATGTTCAATATCTTCTTTATTGTATACTACCTGTGTCAACGAAGCAGGCTTGTCGTTGTGGCAGTGCATCTGCGGCATATGCAAACACAGGCTTTGAAATCTTCACGTAGTCACTCACGAGACTCGAAGTAAAATAGTAAGATTAAACGAGAGAACTTACCAGTTTGAAGTTTGATCTTTATTTTATGAGAGTGACGTTAAAGGATTACGTGCCCTCTCGCTCCTACCCTTCATAATCTAAGAGATCATATGCTAGTTCTAGTCTTCTACGAGCCTTACTTTGTTACTTACGGCTATTTGTTTTCTGTGTTTTCATCGCGCTGCTTTGAAGTATGATGTGCATGCACCTGGCGGGCCTTCTTCACGTAATCCCTCACGGCACTCCTCATAAAATAATATCAAACTTCAAACTGGTATTTCTCATTAAGAGTCTCACTATTATACTGCATTCTGCCATGCATTGTCCCACTCACAGCCAAGCCTATCCAAGTCACCTTGCATCTCCCTCACAGCTAACACTGCCCGTCCAGCTTTGTGTCATCCGCAAACTTGGAAATGTTGCATTCAATTCCCTCGTCAAATCATTAATATATATTGTAAATAGCTGGGGTCCCAGAAATGGAGCCTTGCGGTTACCCCACTAGTCACTGTTGCCTGGCATTCTGAAAAGGACCCGTTTACTCCTACCCTTTGCTTCCTGACTGCCAGCCAGTTCTCTATCCACATCAATACTGAAACCCCAATACCGTGTGCTTTAAGTTTGTATACTAATCTCTTATGTGGGACCTTGTCGAAAGCCTTCTGAAAGTCTAGATATAAACATCCACTGGTTCTCTCCCTTATCCACTCTACTAGTTACATCTCAGAAAAATTCTATAAGATTCGTCAGACATGATATTTACCTTTCGTAAAAATCCATGTTGACTTTGTCCAAATGATTTCATCTTTTCCAATTACTGCTATCCCATCTTCAATAGCTGACTAGCAGTTTCCCACTACAAAAACAGAGGGGAATATTCATTGAGGACCTTGCCAATCTCCCGTGGCTCTACACATACCAGTAGATGATCACTTTGGTTTCTGTGGGGACCTATTCTCCCTCTAATTACCCCTTAGTTTACCACTGAAAATCTTAGGATTCCTCTTAATCTTATCTGTCTTTTTGCCCACCTGATTTTGTCCTTAAATGGGTTCCTCAATCCCTGATCCCCCGATATATGTGATCCCAGCTGACTATTACCTGACCCATACTCATAAACTCATCATCAGGTTTCCCTTCCTTCCTTACGCTACCTTCTTGCCCATCTCTCCACCCAGGAACATCTATACATTGAACTCCCACTGTGACCTTTCAAAACATCCCACTCTCCAATGCCCTTAGCCCGCAATTAACTTTTGCAAGTTCATGTCTAATATTATCAAAGTTGACCTTCCCTAAATTTAGAGCTTTAACATGGACTAGCCTGTCCTTATTTATAACTATATTAAAGCTAATAGACCATTTGCTCACTGGTGCAAACTGCTCACCCAACACCAATTCCCAAACAGCAGGTCATCCCTGTCCCTTACTCTGTCAAGCCCTCTACATATTGGCTGAGAAAACTTTCCTGAACAAACTTGACACATTGCACCCATTTACACCTTGGCACTATCTCAGTCCCAGTCTATAATAGAAAAGTTAAACATAGAAACATAGAACATAGAAATTAGGTGCAGGAGTAGGCCATTCAGCCCTTCGAGCTGCACCGCCATTCAATATGATCATGGTCTGATCATCCAAACTCAGTATCCCGTACCTGCCTTCTCTCCATACCCTCTGATCCCTTAGTCAAGGGCCACATCCAACTCACTCTTAAATATAGCCAATGAACTGGCCTCAACTACCACTCTGTGGCAGAGAGTTTCCAGAGACTCACCACTCTCTGTGTGAAGAAAGTCTTTTCTCATCTAGGTCTTAAAGGATTTCACCCTTATCCTTAAGCTGTGACCCCTTGTCCTGGACTTCCCCAACATCGGGAACAATCTTCCTGCATCCTAGCCTGTCCAACCCCTTAAGAATTTTGTAAGTTTCTATAAGATCCCCTCTTAATCTCCTAAATTCCAGAGAGTATAAACGGAGTCTATCCAGTCTTTCTTTCATAAGACAGTCCTGACATCCCAGGAATCAGTCTGGTCTCCTACTCTGGAGAGTAAACTCCCCTACTATGACAAAACCATTCCGTCCTGAAACTGTCTGCAGTACCCAGCATACCTATATTTGTTCCTCTAATTACCTTTGATTATTTTGGGCCCCAGTACAATCCCAACAAGGTGATCATCCTCTTTTTTATTTTTCAGCTTTCACCAATACATCCTCACTGGATAATCCTTCAGTAATGTCATCACGGACAACTGCCACGTTCTCCTTAATCAATAAAGCAACCCCCTGCTTCTCTTTTACCCTTGTCTTATCTCGCCTGTCGTACCTGCACCGTGGAGGCTGCCAGTTCTTTCCTTCACTTAGCTAGGTTTCTGCAATACCCATAACAAACCAGTCGCACATACCTATCTATGCCCTGAATACACCTTACATACTACACCTTACCTAAATAAATGTCATTTAATCTATCCATCTTTTCTTACTCCCTGCTGTGCTCCTGCTTATTCTATCTATTGAACTTGCTGTCATGACTTCTGTCCTGACTTCCAGCCTCTCACCTGTGTCACTACCTTATGGATCCTGTCCCCTTGCCAATCTAGTTTAAACCCTCTCGAAAAGCACCACAAACTAGTCCGCCAGGATATTGGGCCCATTGCTCTTATAAGTTTCACCTCTGCATAGAGTCTTATTCTTAGAGTTATTGAGTGATAGAGCATGGAAACAGGCCCTTCGGCCCAACTTGCCCTCACCGGCCAACATGTCGCAGCTACATTAGTCCATCTACCCGAGTTTGGTTCATATCCCTCCAAACCTGTCCTATCCATGTATCTGTCTAAGTGGTTCTTAAATGCTGGGATAGTCCCAGCCTCAATTACCTCGTCTGGCAGCATGTTCCACACACCCACCACCATTTGTGTGCAAAAGTCACCCCTCAGTTTCCCATTAAATCTTTTCCACTTCATCTTAAACTTATGTCCTCTTGTCCTCGATTTGTCTACTTTGGGCAAGAGATTCTTTGCATCTAACAAGAGCCTCTGTACATCTGCCACATAGAAAAATTGCAAAATAACTATGTGTCCCCTGCATCAACTCCTCAGCCACACAGCTATCTGTCCTATTTCTACCCTGACCAGCACAAGGCACTGGGAGATTACTACCCTTGAGGTCCTACTTCTGAAACCTTTGCCTAACATGCTATATTCACCCTGCAGTTCCTCATCCTTTTTTCTACCTATGACATTTGTGCCAATTTGCACAATGACTTCTCACTGCTCGCTGATCTCTTGAAAATAGTCTGCAGCTACTCAGAGCCATTCTAGACTCTGGCACCAGGAGGGCAATGAATCATATTGGAATTCTGTTTGCCGCACAGAATATCCTGTCTGTCCCCCTAACTAATGAGTTTCCTATCACTTTAGCCCTGTCTGACTTCATCCTACCCCGCTGTGGCTCAGGGTCAGGCCTGATGCCACTGACCTGACTGCTGTTGACGCTCTCGTCTGAACAGTCAACCCCATCCCCCGCCAACAGTATACAAAGGTCTGGAGAATCATCCCAACCTAAAACGACACCCATGCCTTTTCCCAGAGATGTTGCCTGACCCACTGAGTTACTCTAGCACCTTATGCCTATCTTCCAAAAGTTTATACTTGTTTTCGAGGTTAGTAGCTGGGTGGCGCCATCAATGACTGCCTCGCCAACAGTCTGTCTGTCCCTTCCTTCTTTTGTTGTTTGTTTGTATGTGTTAAATGTATGTCTTTAGTGTTCTTTAGGTTGAATTATGTGGGGGGTGGGGAGTTGGGGAGCACTTTTTCTGATCTCTTACCTCGACATATCTCCATCCGCACTGCAGCCTAACATTGAGCAGTTAACGGCCTTTGCGGGAGACCGATTTTGAGAGCTCCACCGCGGGTGCCTGCAGACTTTAACATCATGGAGCTCACAATCACTTTGCTAGGAATCGACCTCTGAGCTCCACCACAGGAGTCTGTGGGACTTCAACATCACAGAGCTCGCGGTCTCTGGTCAAAGGCCGACTTAGGGAAGTCCAAGCCGCCAGAGCTGCGACCCACCCGACATGGGAGTTTCGATTGCCCCGACGCGGAGGCTTCGACTGCCGGCTGCGGGAGCTTTGATCGCCGTGACTGCGGATGGTTCGACTGCCCCGACCGTGGGAGAATAAAAGAGGAAGAAATTTGGATTTTATTGCCTTCCATCATAGTGAGGAACGTGGAGAATCTGCTGTGGTGGATGTTTATGTTAACTTTTATGTAGTTGTGTGGTTTGTTGATTTTTTTTTTTTAGTATAGCTGTATATAGCAATGTTACAAAACCTACCTACTGCGGTGCTGCAGATCTGCCACTGGCTGTGTGTGACTACGGCGCCTTTGAGGGGGGGGCGGGATTAAAATGCAGGTTTCTATCGCTTGTCGGAGTGGGATTTCCTCGGGCTACTAGTCGATGAAGAAAAATCGATCGGACTTCCTTTCCCGCTTTTTAAAAAAAAAAAAAAAAAAAGCTGGACATTTTAATAGTTGGATTAAAGTAAAAAGTGACTTTGAACGCCCTCAAGGCCTTCAACATGACGGATCATAATATCAGGACAAAACAAAGGGCAAGTCGTTTATTTCACATATAATCTTGCTGCTTAGGGTGGCTTTAGTCTAATTTTACGACGCGAAAATGTATTTAGTCCCCAAACGATTCGGTCATGTCTTTGCCTGCCGATATGGGGTTAAAATTCACGGCAACAGCAACATAACAATCGATCACATTCCAGAAACACTCACCTGCAAAATGATTTAAAATTCTCTTTTTTTGGACAATCATGTCTTAAATCGTCTATATTTTATGTAATTGTCTCTCCATAATCAATATTTTTATACAATATCCACAACAGTTTTAGTCACATGTATTGTGTGAAAAATAATAATTTTACTTCGGAGTCACGTGAGTGATTCTGTGAAGAAGCCCCGCATGCGCGTCATTACGTCGTTCGCATGGCGACGCACTGGACTGGCAGGTGCGTCGCTCCTGCCAGCGGTAAGTTTAAACCTGCAGGTAAGTTTTATATTTTTTACCAGGTTGTGTTTTTGCAGGAATCTCTTTTTGTAAGAGTTTTCCTGCTGGATATGTCGGGGAAAAGTCCAGACACGCCATGGGAAACCAGTTATGGGCCGTGGGGAATTGATACTCCGGTCAGCACCGCGGAAGAGCGGGTAATCGGCGGCCGTCAGGGTTCGCTACTGCAGTGACCGCTGTGGTTCCCGTGGAGGGGTTGAATCCAGCAGCGGTATCACCACCAGAGTCGTTGACAATGTGTCAGCAGCTTCCAGAGCGCTGTGGTTCCCATGGAGGAGATAAATCCAGGAGCGGTATCGCCACCAGAGTCGCTGACAGTGCAGTCAGTAGGTCCCAGACCGATTGTGTGCCCATGGGGAAAAAGGTAAATCCAACAACAAATCGGTCAGGCCTATGGATTCGGGGAGTCAGGCCAGGAGGGTTCCCTCCTTCAATGGGTAGCGTCTTCGGACGTTTGGCCCACATGGAGCACCTCATGGAGAGGTGGTTCCACAACGATATGCTCCAAAGGAGGGAGCTATCAGCCCGGGTCTCCTCGGGAGTCTGAGGCAGCAGCAACTGTTTCAGGGATGTCCAGGAAAGATGCTCCAGCAAGAGGAGCTTTATATCCACGGGTTTCCTCAGGGGCCCGTGGCAGCAGCACCTGTTGATGGGCTGTCTGGGAAGAGCTCCTGATGGAGAGGATGCTCCATCGCGATATGCTCCGGCAAGAGGAGCTTCATATCCACGGGTCTCCTCGGGGACTCGTGGCAACAGCACCTGTAGAAGGGCTGCATGATGTCTCCCTCTTGAAGGAGGTGAGCACATGGAGTCAGTTTTGTTCTGACTCTGAGATCGGAGGTATAGCTGATGAGCATATCACGAGGCAGGGGCCTGCGGCAGCACCTGTTCAGGACTGCCTACGAATCTTCCTCCCTATGGAGGGGAGTGCGAGTGGTCAGTGGGTAACAGACTTCAAATTCTAAAATATGTCCGTGGAATGTACTGGAGCACTTGTGTATCGATTAAAGAGTATCCTTGCAAATGAAGGTGGCAGGATGCCCGGAAGGGGCCAGAGTTCCCCACATGCTATAAGTGCCTGGAATGAACAGCGCTATCAGGGGTGAAATTAAAGACCAGCCGCCGAATCTTCTCTTCAGGTAAGACCTATTCAAAGGTAAAACCTGGATGAGGAAGCAAAAGCTGTCGGACCAATCAAGGTACCAACGATGAGCAAAGCTTCATTGTTGCGGCGACAACACAATCCATGCCGCGATTGGCAGTAAACAGTTCACTGAAGTTGGTGGCGGCATGAAAGCTGGGCAGAGGTTTTCAAGCCGAGGCCCAAGTCGGTCTCAGGAAAAATATGGGACCATCTACAAGTTGGTAATATTTACACTTGGTTTTTGTACAAATAATACTGATAACATGTGTTTAGTTTATGTGTTGCATGAAAGTAGAATTCCCTTGGTAATTGTGGAAGGAGATCTAGTGGCCTTACAACACACAAATGGTTGTGGCATCTAACCATGTAAAACTGCACAATACTAGGGTTCCAAGCACAGAATTGCGGCCAGAATTGTCTTTCGAGGCAGGCTCAGAGTTATGGCCAGAGTTGTCTTTCGAGGCACGCTCAGTATTATGGCCGGGATTGGTTTTCAAGACAAGCTCGGAAATCGGATCAGAGTTGTTGCTAGAGCAGGTACGGAATTGGCGTGGCCTGTTCATTGCGAAAGATGCAGAATGTCGTTTAACTCGCATGTGCAGTATCAATTTTTCCGAATAGGAAACTTCACATCTGATTTCCGTAGGATGTTCCCATTTACAGGGATCACCGGAGACATTTGAAATTTTTCTGGATAGGGCAATGATAAAAAACATTGCAAAATGGGTTAACTTCAGTTCCTAGGTTATTTACCAAATTACTAAAACCGATGCTTGAACTGGTCAGAGCTCAAAAAACACTTGTTATGTCTTGTCTGGAGAATATTCTAACGCTGTATGTTGGTAAAATCAACTGTTTCAGCCTCAAATTATATTTAAGAAAAATTAAAATGATACCAACTAGACTTGTTGATCATTGGGATTTACCTTTAACTATTAATTAGTCTGTGACACCGCAAGACATTGGAATTAGTAGGAGCCTGTAACGATCTTGTTGTGATAAGCAGCCTTCTATTCATCAAGAGTAATTGGCAATATAGTAGCTGTGTTCCAGCTGTGCATGTGGGGGAGCTTACATTGTGCAAAGTAGCAATCTCTCAAGTGCCATGTAGGTCCTTGTGACAGACCTTATGCTGTTACCAGCTGAAGCTACCAAAGTCATAATGGTGGACGAACAGTATTCAGCATTGCCCCAATAGTCTGGTTAGTAAAATTTCAGTTATATTATAAACTGATGGGGCTCTAAGGTGGAAAATTATGAATGCCATCTCTAGTTCAGAGGCGGAGGAGGTTTCCATGAGTTAATAATTATTCAGTTATTGGTATCAGCTACCTATCGACACTAGGTGCATTCTATAGGTTAAAGGGTTTTGTGTGAATATGCATAATCTGCATGCTCAACATTGAGTTGATAAACTATGGTGGTGGCATATGTTTGTCACATGGGTGCAATCAAGTCAGAATATCCTTAGTAGTCAGTAATAATTTACCTAATCTCATTTTGTGTTGGAATAACATCACAATGGAGCACCGAATATCGATAAGTTTGTTTCCAGGCTCATTTACCGGTTGCAAAATATGTGGCATAACAGGGGCGAAAGATACATTCGCGCTACAAGAAGAAGGAAGTTTGTTTGTTTATTTTTGTTAGAAGTAAGTACAGTAGTCTGGTACTTAAGTACCTAATACATAATACATAAATACATATTTTCATTCTTGTACAACTTCATATTTATTTTGACTCCCTCCATTTTGCCTCATCAGTCGGGTCTTGCAATAAAGTCAGCAAGATCCCACTTTAGGTTGTCGTCCTGTCTGACTGGCCAATGCAGCCATGCTTCCCGTTTTTGTCAGGAATAATAATGCAACCTTTTACGGTTATTCTAAACGTAAAACTTGCTGGTTCAGCCTGTGGTAGGGGAAAACAAATGGTCGGCACGGACTGGAAGGGCCGAGAGGGCCTGTTTCCGTGCTGTAATTGTTATATGGTTATATGGTTATATAATACAATAATATTATTCTGATCTTGAGAATATCACATTTTTAAATTTTCAAGGCAGTCTAGGTGTTTATTACTATTTCCGTCACAACGGTCAATTTTGTAATTAGCTACAATTAGGTAACTAACTAATTATATGCTTTAATTTCAGGTAATCCAAGTAAGATGTTTCAAATTTGTTTCAGAATACTTCAATCTATAATAACTGAAAAATATCATTCAGTTCTCTTAATTTTTAAGAAGGTTATGGGATATTTTTTTATCTGTTTTTTTTAAAAAAAGCAAATTATTTAGTTTAGGGTACACAAAAACTGGAGAAACTCAGCGGGTGCAGCAGCATCTAAGGAGCGAAGGAGATGGGCGACGTTTCGGGTCGAGACCCTTCTTCAGACTGGTCAGGGATCAGGGAAACGAGAGATATAGACGGTGATGTGGAGAGATAAAGAACAATGAATGAAAGATATGCAAAAAAGTATCGATGATAAAGGGAACAAGCCATTGTAAGCTGTTTGTAGTGTGAAAATGAGAAGCTAGTGCGACTAGGATGGGGGAGAGAGTTAGAGAGAGGGAATGCCAGGGCCTGAGGGCTGAGGGAGAGGTGGGAAGGGGAGGAGACAGCAAGGGTGAACAGAATTGAGAAAATTCAATGTTCAAGCCCAGAGGATGCAGACTCCCCAAGCGGAATATGAGGTGCTGTTCCTCCAACTTGCGGTGTTGCTCACTCTGGCCGTGGAGGAGGCCCAGGACCGAGAGGTCGGATGCGGAATGGGAGGGGGAGTTGAAGTGCTGAGCCACCGGGAGGTTGGGTTGGTTATTGCGGACCGAGCGGAGGTGTTCGGCGAAACGATCGCCAAGCCTCCGCTTGGTCTCACCGATATAGATCATCTGGCATCTGGAGCAGCGGATGCAGTAGATGAGGTTGGAGGAGGTGCAGGTGAACCTCTGTCGGACCTGGAAGGACTGCTTGGGTCCCTGAAAGGAGTGGACGGGGGAGGTGAAGGGACAAGTGTAGCATTTCTTGCGGTTGCAAGGAAAAGTGCCCGGGGAAGGGGTAGAGCAGGAGGGAAGGGAAGAATTGACACGGGAGTTGCGGAGGGAGCGGTCTTTGCGGAAGGCAGACGGGGGGAGATGGGAAGATGTGGCGAGTGGAGGGTTCACGTTGGAGGTGGAGAAACTGGCGGAGGACTATGTGTTGTATTTGCCGGCCGGTGGGGTGAATGGTGAGGACCAGGGGGACTCTGCCCTTGTTGTGAGTGGGGGAATGGGGAGAGAGGGCAGTGTTGCGAGGTATGGAGGAGACCCTGGTGCGAGCCTCATCTATAGTAGGGGAGGGTTAGTTTAGTTTAGTTTAGTTTAATTTAGATATACAGCATGGAAACAGGCCCTTCATCCCACTAAGTCTGTACCGACCAGCGATCCCCACAAAATAACACTATCCGACACACACTAGGGACAATTTACATTTATACCAAACTAATTAACTTACAAACCTGCACGTCTTAGGAGTGTGGGAAGACACTGAAGATCTCAGAGAAAACCCATGTGGTCACGGGGAGAATGTACGAACTCCATATAGACAGCACCCGTAGTCAGGATCAAACCTGTGTTTCTCGCGCTGTAAGGCTGCACTCTACCGCTGTGCCGCCCATATTTGTAACTCAACGATTTCTCTCCACTTTAATAAAATAAATAGAGTCGATGCACCTTCACCGTCTAAGCTTGCACAGGTTCACTGGGCAGATGTCTCAGTGTAACTGCTGAGACATCAGAAGGTCACAGTTCACTGTCAGACCACAATCAGCATGACGTACAGAGTCAGTTCTGCAGAATTTCATGACTTCCATGTTTTCCAATGATTGCATGGGTTTCTGATCTTCCAGACAGTGACATTGATAGAGTTCTGAGGTCAAGGTATTTAATCAAATCAACTCTAATAATGTGATTTCTTCACAAAGGGTAGTTTGCACTGTAAAAAGCCACAGAGGTGAAGTCTGTACAGTTGTAAAGCCATGGAGAATAATAGAGAATTGGGTTTCCCCATTTGCCACTTACACAGAACAATAACTTCAAAGAAAAAAAGAATAGTAAGATTAAATGAGAACTTACCAGTTTGAAGTTTGATCTTTATTTTATGAGGAGTCGAGTTGAGGGACTACGTGAAGAACCCCGTACAGCCGTTCGTGCGTCAATCTTCAAAGCAACGGTGTGAAATCACAGATAATAATGACTGAAGTATAATGGTAAGATAACAAAGACTAGAACTACCAGATGAGATCTATGAGGGCTGGAAGCGGAGGGCACGTAGTCCCTCAACTCGACTCCTCATAAAATAAAGATCAAACTTCAAACTGGTAAGTTCTCATTTAATCTTACTATTTTACTTCGGAGTCACGTGAGTGACTACGTGAAGACTTCAAAGCTCTGTGATATCATGCCATGTGAAACGAGTGTACACAACCACACCTGCTTCATTGACAAATGAAGGGAAACATTCATACAGTCATAACATAGATGTAAAACATGCTGATGCTGTTTAAATGAAACAATATTTCCATCTCTCACCCAGATGGAAAATATAACCAGAACATAAATAGAGTTAACAAATAACCCTGGTTCAGCAATGGGTCATTACGGATGTTTGGAGAGTCGTTCGTTGGACCATGCTGCAGCCGTAACAATGCGACCCAGTGGAACATAAATACCCTTGCTGCTGATGTTGTAGCAGCCCTGGTGGAATGAGATCTGGAATCAGAATCCATTAGTACATAACACAACTCTGTTTTTCTCATCTGGAATGGCATGAACAATAAGTTCTCCCAAATTATTTATTCATGTATCTATTTATTTATTTATTTATTGTGACTAACGACATTGCTAGTCCAGAACTCCAAGCTCTTGATGACCCCGACATATTGTTGTATATATGTGTGCTTACCTTATCAAAGGTCCCCTGGTATGCCTGTGACTATTTTGAGACCTGACCCCTTCTGGTCTGCTTTATTTATAACATAATATTATATATTATAAATTTACAGACGTTATCATCCTGTACGATCACAATTATGTAGCGACTGAACCTGCTGCACTAAACCAGTGCCAGAAGGATAACTACCTAATAAACTCCAGCCATATTTAAGGATATAGCTGCAGCCTCCTGGTGAAACAGTGTTCACAAATGTCAACATCGCATATGGCATTAATATTGGTCCTGGGACCTATGTTGAAGCCTACCCCTTGATAACCCAATTAATGGCCGTATAACTCCTAATTAACAAACGATAATTTAGCATGAACTTGAAACTTTAGCAATCAATAACATTTTCCGTGGAACATAAGCATAACAAACTCTTTCATCTCCTGGAAAAGAAAATTCCACGGTTTGGTGCTATGCAAACACTTTGAACACATAGAAGGATAGATGTAACAACCCAAATCTTTAGGGCAGTTTATTAACCTGCAGAACATAATTTGAGTTTATCATGCAACAAGTGATTTCCCAAGCCTCAGGCTGAACCAGCAAATTACGTTTAAAATAACCAAATAAGGGTATATTATTTGCGACAAACCAGGAATCAATGTGCATAACCACTCAATAGGAACCTTAAGCGGCCTCTTAATGACTTTATTTGAAACCTCAATTGATACACAGAATGGAGGGAGCCATAAAAGTCCTTCCTACTCCTTTTAGCGAAAAATTGTATGTTTCGCCACTGTAATGCCACTATTTTGCAACCAGTGAAATAAACATGAACCATGTTAGGTGTTCCATTAACCAGAATTTCATAATAATGTGCAATTCAACACCAATTCTGTGTTGCCATTAACCTATACTTGACGATTCTCCTGTGACAACAAGATATGTAACCATTCCATGGGTCTTTAACTGATTGCACCCACGTCACGAACATATGCCATCATATATGTATCAACCTGAGCATCACAATATGCACATTTGTCCAATCACTCTTTAACCCATATGATGCCCGTAGGGTCTATAGATAGTTGATACCCACAACAGACATTTTTTGCAAATCATGCAAATCTGCTCCACCTCCAGACTCGAGATGATATTTGCAACTTGGAATCTGCCGTAAACAGCAAACTGTGGCCCGATTTCCGAAACGGTCTTGTAAGACAATCTTGGTCCTTCTACTGAACCTGCGCAATTCTAACCTGCTTGAAAAGCTAGAACAGACCATTTTACATGATTAGACCCCTCAAATAGCTGATAATGTCTCAATCATTTGTAATGTTTAACTAAGTGAACACCTTACCAAGCTGTAAGTGGTCCCTTAATTGTAGAATAGCACAGGTACAGTGCGTGGAACCTCTGGTCAGCCTTCATGCTGCCACCAACTTCAGTGAACCTCTTACTGCCAATAAAGACGTGGGGCGCATAATCACCAAAACTATGAAACCTTGCTCGTTCCAATAGCTTGTGCTTTGTCCTCCAGGTTTCGCCAATGGAAAGGTCTTACCTGAATAGAAGATTTCAACGGCCAACTGTAATGCCCCCCTTAGAGCGGTATTCACTGCATATGTGTTTGGGATGGTAACTTTCTGGCCAGGCATAGACCTCTGGGCATATGCCCTGAATCCCTTGGGCATGCTCTATGGCTATACCCTCAGACTTGGCATTAGACTATACTGATCCCACATGCTCTCCTATTACGTGCCTATTAAGCAGCCCTGATGCAAGGTGCTGCTGGCGCAGCTTCAGCAATACGCTGACTTTGCCATGGCCCCAGCGTCAGAATAATACTGATGCAGCATGCTCTCCTCCTACATGAGGGAGACCTTAAGCAGGCCTGCTAAAAGCGCTGCTGACACAATTTCCTTTTAAGGCCATTAGCACCATATTGTTAATTTAATTGAAGATTTACTTAACAACAACTGGAGCAGTAATGAATACCGTTTGTCCATCCTTGTGACTTTATTAATTTCACCTGGAGAAACAAGGTGTGTTAACAATGACCTTAATGCACTTAATAGTTAACCATTTAAACAAGATAAGTTGTCTTACTTGCACAGCTGAATCATATCTATACTATTAACAATTAATCTAACGACTAGTAAACCTGTTACCAGAGTTTATTGACAGCCATCTGTTGCCCCGGCCATCTCAGCCAATTGAATACCTAAAAGTGAATCCCAACATCCTACAAGTCTATTTGATAGACTTAATCTAGCTGGATGGAGGAGCCCAATTTCTCAAATATAGTTTAAGCCTTAACAGATCCTGTTATATTGCCTTATCCTAACAATGACCCCCCATCCCCCATGATCACTGTAAATGGGAATACCCTACTAAACAGCTATTCCCATAAAGCAGCCCTGAAGAAGGTATTGCTGGCGCCCATAAAGCAGCCCTGAGCAAAGGTGCTGCTGGCATAACCTCTCCAATAGGCTAGCCTGCCATAACTTGGCATTCCCATGAGCAGTCCTGAGCAAAGGTACTGCCGGCACAGCCTCTCCAATAGGCTAGCCTGCCATAGCTTGGCATCCCCATGAGCAGTCCTGAGCAAAGGTACTGCTGGCACAGCCTCTCCCATAGGCTAGCCTGCCATAACTTGGCATTCCAATGATGCAGCCCTTCCCAAAGGTACTGCTGGCACAACCTCTCCTATAGGTTGGCACTGCCATAACTTGGCATTCCAATGATGCAGCCCTTCCCAAAGGTACTGTTGCACAACCTCTCCCATAGGCTGGCACTGCCATAACGTGGCATTCCAATGATGCAGCCCTTCCCAAAGGTACTGCTGGGCTCAGCTTCTGCCATAGGCTGCATTGCCATAACCTTACTACTGATCCACCTCCTGCCTAAAGGTGTTTCTCTAAATTCATTCCCAGAGGTGAACCTACCAAATCTTTCTTAATTACTCTGACTATTTTGTCAACTGTCCCCATATCCTGGGGATTATTGTGGTTAGGGAACCCCATATAAGTGAATTTCCCCTCCCTGGGAATCAATCCCCGGGCACCCGGGCTACTCATTTACTTGAATTAAACCCCATTTCTTGGAGACTACTCCGGTCTGGGAACCGCATACAGTTAAGTTTCCCCACCACCGGGAACCCAGGCTGACCTTTCGGGTCCGTTAAGCCCCATCCCCTAGGGACTACTGCGGTCTGGGAACCACCTACAGTTAAGTTTCTCCACCACCGGGAACTCAGGCTGACCTTTCAGGTCCATTAAGCCCCATCCCCTAGGGACTACTGCGGTCTGGAACCGCACTATTCTTGGGTATCCCCTCCCCGGGAACCCAACATGTGGAGTCACTGACCGCGTTATCAGTGACTCCGATCGCAAACCCGACATTCGCCAGCTCCCCGCTCCCGCGGTCGGGCCAGGGTTTTCGCCCTAGGCTGGTTCACTCATCGGCCTCGCGACCATCCCGCAAGAACCCCGGAGGTTCCTGAAGGAAACCTAGAACAGGTAAGAAATAGCACTTACCTGAAACTTTTTTTTTTTTAGACTCACCGTTGGAGGAGCAGCGCTGCTCCACAGTCATCTGCACGAGCGTCTGACGTAATGACGCACGAACGGCTGTACGGGGTTCTTCACGTAGTCACTCACGTGACTCCGAAGTAAAATACAGTAGGTCAGTGCAATATAAAAATTGGCACAGCAACAATTGCTCAGATATAGTCAATGATACATTTCTAAATCATTTCCACCAAATACCAAGACCGCCATAAACTCAAAACCATATATACAGGCAAAGTGTTGACATACTTAGTGTAGCTGGAATGATTAGTTAGTTACAAAGTTCAGCAAATAAAAATACCTGGTTACAGTAAGTGACTAACATTATTGGGCTTCGAAAATTCAAGCCAGACTGTATGAATGCTTCAGAATCACAATTGGACATATTATGAGAGGAATTATGCAGAAATGTTCACAGATATCCAAATAGGTATTGCAAGTTACAATACCTTTACCATTTTTAAGCCTGGAGCCAACCAATCATTTGTAAGCTTCAACTATCCCATATTTGTTGAAGAGCCAGGAGAACTGACTCCAAATTTGTTGAAGAACCACATTCTCATTTCACCTCTGCCATCGTGAAGAAGGTACGTGAAGAACCTGAAAACTGTAACATTCAGGTTCAGGAACAGCTTCTTCCCAAAAACCATCAGGCTATTAAACAGTACAACTTTCAACTAACCTCCGAACTACATAGACAGGGGGGTATTGTTTTTGTCATTGCACTACTATTACTTTTTTTTTAATATACTGAACTTTTTTTAATGTTTACTATGGTACTTACAGAATACTGTGTTTACATATCTGTTGTGTTGCTGCAAGTAAGAATTCCATTGTTCCGTTGACTCTTGACTTGAAGAAGACAAGGATAAGTTACAACTAAACAGATGTCCAGTAAATGCAAGCAAAAAGAATTGACCAAAACCAACTGGAGTAGTATTTAAGACAGTTTGACCATGTGGTGAGTGCAAGGTAACATTGAGCAAGGCAGTTGATGAAGAACAGCTCCATTGCCTCCTTTGCAGGGTAAATGCTAAGTTGACTGGAGCCAAGGTTTTCAACAAGCTAGATCTGTCATATGTTTCTACTCAGCTGAACATAGAAAAGAAAAGTCAGCAATATTTAACAATTAATACACACACGTGTTTTACTCCTCCACATAACTCCCTGTGGTGTGAAATAATCACCACAAGTTTTCCAGTTACCAAAACAAGATACTAGAAGGTATCATTCCCTAAAGGCCAGAATGATGTACTAATAGCCACAAGAATCAAAGAAAAAGACCTTCAAATGTCATTTATTTTAAGTCTGTGATATAATGCCAATCTCAAAAAGACTATATGTTTATTCATACAGAAAGTAATTGTTTACCTTGGACTAAAAGAAGATGGAATATGATTATTAAAAAAATGAAAACTTTACAGAACTGGATCGATTCTTTGACATAGGATAATGCTAGTTTTTTTGTCAGTTGCAATAGTCCACATTCCATTCCATTCTATTCCAATTCACATTCCATAACATCATCTATTGAAGATGAACACAAGAATGGTCAAAGATAATTTCTTTATGGGAAGAGTCTGCGAAGTCATTCTTTATCAGCTCACTATGTTAAAGGGAGTGACATATTACTCTTATGGGCAATAGAGAAGAAAAGTTAAGTGATGAAAATTGAGAAAAAAATTGCTCAGTTTGAGAATAAGGCATAAGTAATTATTTTTGGAGTGAACATTTAGAACATAATCCTATGTCGATGTCATCGGACTGTACCATTAATTTGTAGTCCTATATCTGCAATTAAAGCTGTGATTACATTAAGAATACAAAGGTGAGACTTCCCTACCTCAACATGATTGCATAGTCAAAAATAAATTCAAAAGAAAAAGCAAGTGCAAATGTGCTCTCAAGGTTTGCCATTTGAGAATACAGAGACTACAAGGGATTAAAACATGATTATTACATGAAGATAAAAGATCATTGTTAAATTGTAGTAATGAAGGTAGCCTAGAAGACAAAAAATATATCATTCATAAAATATAAATAAGGAAATTTTAAAAGAAGCGATTGATTTGGACAAATATCCACGAAGACTTGAGATTGATGATAGTGAATCTTTGATGGAATGCATTGTGACATAGAACAGTTTTAATGTATTGAGAAGACACATTTTGGAAGAATTTCACACTGGGCATTCTTATACTATATTAAGATATTGTCAGAAATGTTGCCTTTTTGCTGGAATCCACTAAAAATTTGCAACAGCCAGCAAACAAGTGCCAAGGTTGCAGAGCCAAGGCAGTGAGAGAACGGAGAAGGGTAGCATTCATTGCCTATTTGTAGAAACAAGGATCTGCAGATCCTGGTTTACAAAAAAAGATACAAAGCGCTGAAGTAGATGACGTTGTGGGTTGGGAGTCAAGAAGAAGGGTTCCAACCCGAAACCTAAAAATGACTCCCTGACCCACTGAGTTACTCCAGCACTTTGTGACTTTATTCATCGCCTATTCCTATTTCACCATGCTGTGGTGGTGGTTGTGGCTCACCTACTTGAATCGCTGCAGTCTTTCTGGTGAAGGCATTCTTATTGTGTCACCTGGAGATCTTCAGGAATTAGACCCTAAACAAAAGTCAGGTAATCCCAAAAAACTAATGACAACTCAACCCGACAATCCAACCATGCACAATTGTGAATAGGAGTGGACAAGTAAATAGCTGATGGAAGAAGAAGACTCCCAAAAACATCCTCCTCCTAGATGAGGAAAAAAGCTATATTGCGTCTCCTGAGCCCAATGGACTTTCACAATAGTCTAGTAGTTTTGAGATCATCAACATTAATGATACATTTGATTTAATACAGAACTGGAAGTGGAAATGACATTGGCAAAGGAGGCATATTGATTCTTATGAGAAGGGATATTATAATTTCACATTAATCATGGGTGATCATTCAAAATAGATTGAGGTGAAACATTAATCAAAATGCACAGAAAATATAGCTGTTTGACATCAAAAATAAATGCTGAAAATACTCAACTAAGTTAATATCTGCAGTCATCAGCTTGAAGCATTAATTCAGTTTCTTTCCCCACAAATGCTGCCTGACCTGCAGAGAATCCCCAACTTTCTATTTGTTTTATTTGAAGTGAAGCACATTTGATCAAATACTGCAAAAGTGTGTACAATTGAAGAGTGGATCCAATTTTTCAAAATCATGGCTTACCAGAAGAATTTGTCTCAGAAAACATTTTTGTTCATTTTTATTTGAATGTTTTATGAAACAAATAGTAGCATCTAATGCAGCTGTTGCAGTACATGTGCTTACCTAGGAATAAAACTGAGGTAGACCACAGTGAGGAGGAGATTCACTGTGATGGATGTTCGTGTGAATTGAATTGTTTGGGTGTTTTTTTTATGTAGAAACAGAGTTTCGTTCGAGCCTCTCTGAGGTTCGAATGACAAGTAATAAAATCAAATCAAATCAAATCAAATCACTAGCAGCAACTTTGTGTTAACCTTTATGCCACTCTATTTAGTCCTGGTAGCAATGGAGACATAGTCTTCCCACCAGTAAGATACAATTCCAGCCCTAGGTTATTTCCAGAATGTGAAGGGCCCAGCCAGTTATAACTTTCCATAACAAATAATGTGCAGAGCTCCTTCCAAGCCACCCAGAAAGTGAAAGTTTCTTCTTTTGGACAGTCTTGCCAGTTTTAATAGATAGATTAAACGAGAACTTACCGTTTGATCTGTATTTTATGAGAAGTTGAAGTGAGGGACTATGTGAAGAGCCCGCCAGCCCGCATGTGCGTCAATCTTCAGAGCAACTGTATGAAACCACAAACCACTTGCACGAACTTAAACTATAGAAAGATTAGTAACCCTTGATTTACCGAATTATCTTTATGAGATTCAGGGTTAGGAGTGGAGGGCATGTAGTCCCTCACTTTAACTTCTCATAAAATAAAGATCAAACTTCAAACGAGAAGTTCGCGTTTAATCTATCTATTTTATATCGAAGTCACGTGAGTGACTATGTGAAGCCTTCGAAGCTCTGTGGTTTCATGCAGTAAACCAATCTGTGTGTGAAACACTTAAACAGATAAACAATAAATGGTAGAAAAGACATGGGTTATTAACAACATGATACTAACTTGCATACATGTCCATTGCCCTTAATCGGACCACAGTCCCAATTGGCTTTGAGTTAGACAATAACTCATGCAACACTGTTCAGAATTCTATCTGCAATCATCCAGGCATATTCAACCAAATTTTATTACTTCCGAAAGTGCATTATGTAAGCCTCCTGCTGTTGCAAGAAGATGATAAAATGGGAATATCTATTGGCTGCAAATGAGCAAGCCCCCTTGGAAGAGTGAGACTTGAAATTACTTGAATTCACACCTGCTATTAGCTGCTTACACTCTATTCATGTTGAGATAGTCTGCACCAGCAATCTCTTGAGAAAACTATTAAATAACAATGAAGAAACTATCCTTCATCTCATAGGTACTAGCAAGCTCAGTGTACCTGTATACATAATAACACCCCCAATCTATGATCTGGTGGGTATGCTGTCAACTCCAAATTGTACCCAACCGTGCCCGTTTTGCTTTATGAGATTATTCCCATAACAAGCTACCCTCGTGTCAGTTATGACCCAGAGACCGAGCCGGAGATTGAGTAAAGACTGTGTTCTTTGTGCTGAAATCAGTTGCTAAAAGCATAATCAACTTAAAAGATACTGCTCCCATTAGGAATACAGTAGATGAATATCTGCATAATAATTTACTGATACACATTCCACACTACTATGAGTCTAGGCTTTAGAGTGCTCATATAAAAGACACCTTGCATAATGTTAGTCAACAGTGGGTGAATAACCAGTCATTTATTGTCCCACTTATGGTACTAGAGAGAATGACAAAGCAGCACAAGCAGTGTTAATTGTGCTATAACAAAATCACTTCTCTAAGCCCAAACTGAAAGAAACACAAACCTCTGCTACTTCTGTTTAAAAATAGCTCACGTGTCTTCTTCACAAACTTCCCATACAACTGTGCAGAGCTAGCTGCACGAGAAATAGGTTGAACTAGTCATCACTCATGAATTTGATTAAATAGGAGCTTCTTTCAGCCGCCTTTTACAATGGATACCTGGAATGAATAGGCCAAATTGGCACTATTAAAATTCATGTCGCCTCATCTTTAATATCGTAAAACCGAGGCATCTACTGATAAAACCCCTGAGTCTTATCAGCAACAAAAGCATGTTGTCTATAAATGTCGTCCATGACACAATGCCCTTTTGATCTGAGTAGGGCAGCAATAGCTTTAAAATCTTTGTATATAGCCTAGGCCTGAAGGCAACCCCTAGGTAGAGCCTAAACTTTCCACCACTGGCTTTGTCATCAAAAACACCAGATATATCTGTGCCTCTCGATTGAGGCCCTAAATCCTCTGAATCAGCTAAATTGCTGAAAGACAATTATCCATCTTAAACTGGTTAACCAAACACATGATCAGACTAGCCAAATCCTAACCTGATTTGGCATGCTCCACTTTTGTTCAACCTTGAGAAAATATTAGAAAGATCTTGTTCTTGGGCAGACTACTCATCCTTTGTGAGATGTCTCTGTTTCCACTTGGATAACCATTGTTTCCTCTATTGGCCATATGGATGGAAATTTTGGCTTCTCTTGCCGCGGAGGGCGTATTTATTTATTTATCTATTTATTTATTTATTATTTATTCGCTCGTACCATATAATCAGATCCGTATGACTAGAGCTGAAGCACAACATCCATTTGATGTGGGAATACGAGTTCCCTGTCAACTCTTCACTGTCAGAGTCACCACGAATCCTCAGCCTCCTTCCTCAGAGTGGAAAATAGCATAATGCAACCCTGAACCAGGAATTGCTCCGCAGTCCTCTGACTGAGACTACCTGTCTCAGTCGCCAGTGTGTGCAACACACTCTCTTTGGCCAGCCACTCAATCAGGAATTCTGTTATTGAGAGCCTACAGATTATTATATATATATTTTCTATTCACAACATGAACCTGCTGGTCAGATAAACAATATGCTACATGCCAGACCGGCTTTCCCAGTTACATATCCCAGAGAGGATGGCAATTATGTTTCCAACGAACTGGCAAATCTACTAGCTGAGCTGAAAGAATTAAGCATATGTTGAGGGAAACCTCAAATTACCTCATTCTACTGAGCAGCCTGATAACCTCAATGATAGATGTTGAGGCAGTGCTTCCCTGGTCAATATATTCCATATGGCCAGCCAGTTCCAAATTGGTCTACCCTGAACCAGTGTAACCAAACTTTCTACTTGGAACTTATAGAGGTTGTTATGCAAGGCACCCTGCCAATGTCTCTTCATCAACCTGCTCTTCTCCAGAGACAGTGAAAGGTACTAGACAGACCATGCTGCCAGTAAATCCAAACCCGGTGCTCCATTTCAGAGTTTTATGGAGGTTAGTAAAGATACCTTATCTGCCAGCGTCTCTGAGCCCAGGCCGATCTGCTTGTTGGAGCTTCAGCGAAGTTTAATTACAGACCATGTCTGACCACATCTTCAGCCTCTCGCTTGCCAAACAGCTCTTTTCCAGAGCTCAAAGACAACATTGCTCTGCAAGGCACCCCTGCCAGCATTTCTGAGCCCAATGGGACAGACTGCTTCTTCTGCCTAACGCCTCTTTAGAGCCTTGCTGGAGCTTTACTGTGCAGGTCAGGCTACCAGTTACTCCAAGCCTGGTTTGACAGGATGCTCCCTCGGCTCCTTCGGAGCCTTAGCGGAGCTCACTGAACAGGCCGCGCCTGCCATTACTCCGGGTCTGCCTCGACAGGCTGCTCCTACGGGCATTCTGCCTTTTTTGGAGCCTTTGCTGGAGCTGACTGTGCAGATCGCGCTGCCAGTTTCTCCCAGCCTGGATCGACAGGCTGCTCCTTAGGCCAGCTGCTCCTTTGGAGCCTCAGCGGGGCTCACTGGACAGGTCGCGCCTGCCATTACTGCAAGCCTGGTTCAATAGGCTGCTCTTGCGGGGGCCAGCTAGTGACTTCTCAACTGCTCCTTTCCGGAGCTTCAATTGTGCTTCCTGCTGCCCCTTGTATAACAGGGGGTGAAAACCTGGCCTGCCGAATACAGGCGCTTTACCCACATAGGATGGTACCCCACCCCCGCAGCAGCGCCTTCAATTCCCCCTGCAAGTCTTCACTCTGCTACATAAGTCCTCTCTGAAAAGATACTATGCAGGCTGCATGATACTGGCCCTGTAAAACATGATCCATTTAGGGAATTATCTCATGCCATAAGCATTTTTGAGAAGGCAATAGCCCCAACTGTGTTAATACTGAACACGTGTTAATAATGCAGCTTTCTGCACTTCTGAGAGTTGAGGACCCATCTACTGACTTTGCAAAAGGCTGTAATGACTCCCAGTGATCAGTTTTGACCTTTGCAGAAAAATAATTCTTTGCCTACATATCAACACTGAGATATCCAACTGATGAAATTGACTCATGGAACATCCAAAAGTCTGGCAGTTATCCGGACTGGTATATTTTCCCAGCCGTAACCAGCAATTCCCCTCCTTAGTTATGAGAGGTTAAATCCCTGATTTCCTTAGCCAGATCTTCCTCCAGTGAATCCCTCCTATCCCCAAAGGGATGGCAAATATGTGACAAGAGGCCAATAGCTCCTTCATTATGATTAAAATGAATCATAACCACCCAGGGATTACAGAATTCCTTATCGATGTCCAAATACAGAATCTGGGTACCCCAAAGTATTTTCACACACCCTGAACGGGAACAATATTTATAATGCATCCCTGGAGCCAGGTGTTTAATCCTCCCTTATTCTGAGCGGGAGAATATTATAACGCAACCCTGCAACCAGGTGTTTCTCTGCCACAGGCAATCTGACTGGCACAGACAGCCTGTAAGTGTCTCACTGAGCCAGGAGCACAATTTTCTATTTTTAAAATTTTTCAACCCACTTATTTATTTATCACATATACCCGGTCTTTCCTCATATGTATTTATTTATTTATCTATTTATTTGTCCCTGCTTATTTTATTTATTTTATATTACTCACTAGAAAGGTTGCGCCTATTAGAGACTCAGGACCGCCTTAGACTCCCCTTCTGGAGCCTCAACGAAGTTTTCTAGGAGAAGGAATATAATGCAACCCTGAACCAGGTGGTGCTATCCTCAGGCCCTCAGGCTGGCTCCCTTTACAGAAGCTCCAAAGGAGATGTCTGAACAGGCCTCGCGCCCATCAAGATGCTCTTGAGAACAGTCCGCCTGCTCCCGTGGAGCCCCAAAACTGTAGGAGCATGTACGACCTACGCTCCATCCGATTTTTTTTCTCCCCAACAGCCCGCCTGCTCCCTCTCGGGAGCTCAATACAGGGTTTTTTCGTTCGACCACCTCTCTATGGCGGAGCTGTGGCTGCCGCTTCAACGAGTAGCTGCACGGGCCGGCGTCTCGTCAGCATCACCAAGCACCACTGCACCTATACGGAGAGCAGCGGGCCCGTTGGCTGGAATAAAAAATTCTTACCCCGCCTGAGCAGTATACGAACTGCACCGAATACCCACATCTGTCCATGCAAATACTATCTCCTATGGGGGGGAAACGACACATGCGGGCTGTGGCGGGCTCTTCATGTAGTCCACCTCACTTGACTTGAATATAAAAAACCCCACGCAAAGTCTTCATGTGAATTTATCTCCGCTATTCCAGTCATTTTAACTTTGCATACACAAAGCCTTACTTTTTCCAAACCAAATCAATTCTGTATTTTGTTTTGTTTTTATTTGCTTTGCTTCCGTTCAACAAAAAAACGATCCTTTTTGAGTTTCTGTATAAGTAAACCAAAATTTTACTTCAAAGAAAATGAAGAAAATGTTTGAAACAAAATGTTGAAGAAAAAGATCTTTTACTTCATAGTTTGTCATCTGAGTAATAGTAGTTTTTGGGCTTCATACACTTGGGGGTATAGAATCTAAAGTATGACTTCAGATGTGAAGAACAATATGTGCTGATAATTATCAGAAATCTTGTTCGATGAAACCATGCATTGCAGAAAAGTCAAAGATCAAATGAAAACCTAAAAGCAACGAAAACAGTGGCAATCATTGATAATGTAATCAGAAGCCAACACATTTCCTTATAATTATATAACCAATTTCCTGTGGGAAAATGATATTTGTCATTTATGCTTGTTAGAATAGACAAAAAAAACTCTGCTACTAAATAATAAAAGTTTCTTGAAATTGCTTCAATGGTCCTGACCATAAACAGCAGTGAATGTTTATCTTTGTGGGAATAATCCAACACGATTTATACTTTCAGTTAACTTCTAGAGGGATCTCTCCAAATAAAATAGTGAGTTTTAAACACACAGAGTCAATATAAACAATATAGGAACTATCATAAGACAACAATATAAACGAGTTAACTTCATTTACAGTATGTAGAACTAATTACCAGACCAACATTATTATCAGATATTCACCTAAAGTAATGAGACTGTTTTTATATTTAATTTTGAATTGGGTTGTTCATCCCACTTATGTAATAATAGTGTTTTAGTATTAGTTTAGTTTAAAGATACAGTGGCGGATCAGGCCTATCGACCCCACTGAGATCCGCACCAACACACGCGACCCCCAACATAGGACACGATCCTACACACACTAGGAGCAATTTACACATACACCGAGTCAATTAACCTACTACCAAGTTACGTTTTTGGAGTGTGGAGAGGCAAAACCCAAAAAAAAGATCTCGGAGAAAACCCCACGTGGTCACGGTGGAAGAACTTACAAACTCCGTACAAGACCCATGCACCGTGCAGTCCAGGATCGAAACCAGGTCTCCGGCGCTTTCAAGGCAGCAATAGTGCTGCACCACCGTAGCTGGCCCCGTGGCTAAAGGAATGGGGTAGCAACACAGTTACATTAAGTCATGAGAGCTAATTTTCTACCATCTTATGTAGGAACCCAGTGCTGAGATGCCAAAGTAGGACTGATGGGCAAGGGGGCTCTGTAGTGTGATACTGTATGCCCCATTCCATATCTGAGCACCCAAAGTAACTTTGCAACATAAACGGGTAATAGACCTGCCAGCCTCAAGCCAGTTAAAATCCACTGAATAAATGGAAACTAAAAGAAGCAAGACTGAAGTGACTCTACAAGACACCTGACTCATAGAATCACTCCCATGCTCCTAATATTTTTTCTAGGCCACCATCAGCTCAGACCCTCAACTCAATAACTGAAAAATGCTAAACACCATTTTCTGCCACATTTCCTGCCATCCAAGTTCTGTGCCATCTACAGATTTGGCAATTGAAACACATCCACCACGCAAAAACAAGTCAAGTACTGTACACTAAGAACAAGAGTGGTCTTATCATTGGAACTTTGCAGATTTTTAGTACAAATTTTCTCCAGGCACAAAAACAGGTTTTCACTCTTATCTCAGTTTCCTGTTGCTTCTGCCAACCTTCCTATCCGTGCTACCAAAGCGTCTATTAATTCCAGGCTCGTATTTTGATGATTAGCCTAATATGTTTACTCACCAAATAAATGTCTTCCTCAATAACTGTTTTTGGTTCAAAGCATTGTTTAAATCATTAAAAGAGTCCATCAATTTTCTGTTAGGCGCAATTGGACTTAAAAATCTATATTTGCCTTTTTAGATAACCTCCTAAATTTACGGTAACGTCCCAAACAATCTGCGGCCCCTCCTTTTCTCACTCACAACCCTCCTCTGTTCACTCTACCCCTTCTCTTAGCCCCACCGCGAACTCCCACCCATTTTCCACCTCCCCCCCCCCCCCCCCCACAGGGCCCCGCATCCTTCCCTTCCCCTGGCTTCAACAATCCACGACTCCGAACCTCCACAACTCCAACACCTGTCTCACACCTTCTGTTTTATCTTTGGCCTTGTTCCAGACCATCTGCTGTGATAAAGAATCTGTGTCTATGTTGTCCCGTTACCTGCCAAGCTGGATCTGCCTCTCCCCTCCTCCAACCTATCTTTAACCCCCTAACCTAACAATCAGTCTTAAAGGGTCGCGACCTGAGCATCAACATAACCATGTACCCTCCAGGGATGCTGGCCAGTCCTGACCCGCAGAATTACTCTATCGCCTTTGTGACCTTTGGCTTTTCCCTATCAATTCTAGACTTGTTCAAGACCCCTATAGAATCAGTCCCTGAATTTATTGTGTCTTCAACACAGTGAGTGCACATTTATAGCATGGATGGGCCTGTCCCACTTAGTAGCAGCTTTTTAAACAGGACTCGTCAGAGACTTTGCAGTAGCCCACATGGTACCCACTTGCTTGCAGGTTGGTTCCAGGAGTTGCCGTCAGGTCGTGAGGTGTTCCCACTGGCGCGAGGAGTACCCTTAGCCTCATTATGAGGTCATCGAAATTTTTTCAACAGTTGAAAAATTAGCGGCGACCAGAATGTAGTCCCCATGGGAGTGTAAACGCAAATACTCGACGAGCCATTGAGAGTCGCCAAGAGGGCCAGTGGGTTGCCAGGCGGTCGAAGTTTCTAGTAGGTTGTCTCGTAGGATGGATCCAGTGGCTGACCAGTGAATTTCATTTGGCACATTGGGGGGAAAAAAAGATAATGCATTAGTTTCCAGAACAGGAACGACCGGTAATGTTAAATGTGCGACCGAGCTCACAGCTGGTGTATCTCTGGCTTCCTAAAGTTGACTCCACTCCTTCTCCCTCCTTCTCCCTCTTCTCCCACCTTCTCCCTCCTTCTACCCACTCACCTCACCCCCCCCCCCCCCCCCCCTTTTACAGGCGCCAACATTCTGTTCATCCGCGGGTGTGTGTATGTATCACCTTGGCTTTGCAACCCTGGAGATTTTTAGACAGCTCTCCTCCCGCTTGCCCTGAACCCCGCCTGTTGCAATTATTTGTGTGTTCCACTCTGATATTCGCCTTCCAGTTCCTGGTTTTTTTTTCACGTGAAGAGAAACGACGACTTGCAGAACAACTTGACAGTCGCCGGCATTCCCGCAGAAAGAAACACCTAAGTGGGACAGGTCCATGAGTCCTCCTCCTCTCCTGCATGGTTTTGCACATTATCCAGTAGCTGTGCACTGTAAAAGCAGCAAAAAGTTTATTTAAATCATGTGTCTCTACCCTCGATCCAGATGAATAACAGGATCACTGTTTCACGTGATGTTTGCTGGAACATGCAGGAGGAGAGTGGCCAGAACTATATCTGGGGACTTGAGGAAGAACAGTATAGATGATCCTCCTTTGGATCCACGATGCTTTATTCCAAGAGATACATCGGGGCTCTCTGCATGCACACATATAGAACAGATGTGGGGACCTGGTGTTTTGGTCCTGAAGTTATTACTGTGGTTTCATGTCTCACAAACAGAGCACTGTGCTCATTGTGGCATATTTAAACTTGTCAAGTATAGGTCACATCAAAATCAGCACATGCTGGATGCAGTTACTTAACAGCATCCTAAGGGCCCTCCATTTCAATTTCATTTCACATGCTGTTGAGTGTCTGAAACCCTTTTTGATTACCTTAAAAAATTCAATCGAAGCACCAGACAAAAAACGTTTCTGGGAACTCAAGATTATCTAATTGAGATTTCAAAATGTTAACATGGACCTCGGCAATGCACCATCATTATGTTATGGCTCCACACATCTAACGCATCACTCTAAGGTTAGTCAGTCAACATAACAGTAATTTTTGCCTTAAATCAACCTAGGGGAGCAGCAGCAATGGTAGTGTGGATAGTGTAATGTTCTACCAATAGTGCAACAAAAATGGTAAGAGGGTACAGGTTGCAGATTAGTCCTTTAACCCCCCCCAATATAAGTTGAGAGCTCAATTTGCAAAAGAAGCATTGTCAAAACACTAGGGTGTGGTGCAGCAATTTGGTAGAAAATGGATCAGAAGACGGGCCAAGGGGACAAATTAGCTTAGAGACGGAATGTAATGGAATGAAGCTAGAGAAAAATGTAAACTCACGGGAATCCGTAACCAGCTATCCAATAAATATACCCTTAACCAGTACCATCTACACTTTCCAGACTTTGCTCAACACCACCTCTCTTCCAACTCTTGCAAACTCTACAATCAGTTCTGAAGAAGGGTACAGTACCCAAAACGTCAGCCTATCTATGTTCTCCAAGAAGTTGCCTGATCAGCTGAGTTTTTCTCCAGCTCATTGCATCTTATTTGTAAACCGCACCCCTTCATTTCCTTGTACCAAAATTTTACATTCAACTGTAATTATATCAGAAGTTCTACATTTGTGAAGGATTATATGAAAGTGGTACAAAGACAATAGACAATAGGTGCAGGAGTGGGCCATTCGGTCCCTTCGAGCTAGCACTGCCATTCAATTGATCACAGGCTGATCATCCCAATCAGTACCCGTATCCTGCCATTCTCCGCATACCCCTACATCCACTATTTTTAAGAGCCCTATCTACGAGACTCTCTGAAAGGCATCCAGAGAACCTACCTCTCACCGCCTTCTGGAGGCAGAGAATATCCACAGACTCACACTCTCTGTGAGAAAAAGTCATTTCCTCGTCTCCGTTCTAATGGCTTCTCCTTATTCTTAAACTGTGGCCCCCTGGTTCTGGACTTCCCCCAACATCTGGAACGTTTCCCTGCCTCTACATGTCCAATACTCTTAACAATCTTATATGTTCAATGATAATGCACTCTTCAACCTCTAAACTCCAGAGTGTAACAAGCCAGCTGCTCATTCTCCCGCATCTGACAGTCCCGCTATCCTGGGATTAACCTAGTGAACCTAGGCTGCACATTCCTCAATAGCCATAGTGTCCTTCCTCAAATTAAGGGGACAAAACAGCAACACAATACTCCAGGTGTGGGTCTCACTAGGGCCCAGTACACGCAGAAGGACCTCTTTGCTCCTAAAATCGATTCCTCTTGTTATAAAGGTAACATGCCTTTCGCTTTCTTCACTGCCTGCTGTACCTCATGCATACTTTACATAGACTGATGTACAAGTACCCCCAGATCCTGTTTTACTTCCCTTTTCCCCAACCATGATGCCAATGTAGATAGTAAATCTTGCCTTCCTGTTATTTGGCTACATCCAAAGTGGATAATGGTCGTATTTGTGTTTAAGATAACTCTGCTGGATCAATACTATCCAAATCATTACTTTATATTTAATAAAAATGTGTAATGGAGCATACACCACCTAATCTGTCTATGTACAATGTTACAATGCGGGCAGAACTCCACACAGCAAACCCCCATATCTAAAGATATCCTTATATCAGTTGGATCACTGTGAGATCAAATCCATCCCCATTATCCTTCAGATACTAAAACATCCCTGACAGTGTGGAGCAAGACTCAGAGATCATAATCGTGTAGATCAAAAGGATGACCGCTGGCGCAAACAATCCAAGCAGTGAACTGTCTCCAACATTCTCCCCTCACGCACCCCTCCAGCAAGTAACAATGCCTAATTGCACAGAAAGAAGGCAGAAAGCCCCTCACCATATTCAGAAACTAAACTACACCAGCTACTGAGAATGCAGTCCTACCAGAAGCTGAGAGACCAGTCTACCCCAGAAGCAGGCAGTGAAGAACCTAATGGAATGTTGGCCTTCATATCACGGATGATTTCAGTATAGAAAGTAAAGAAGGTTCTTCTGCAATTAGATAGGGCTCTGGTACGACCACATCTGGAATTATTGCCGTACAGTTTTTGACCTCCTAATTTGGTGTAGGACATCCTTGTGTTGAGGCGTGCAGCGAAGGTTCACAAGATTGATCCCTGGGATGTCGGGACTGTCTAAATAGGAGGAAAGATTGAAAAGACTAGGCTTGTATTCACTGGAGTTTAGAAGTGAATGTGGGGGGGGGATTCTTATAGAAACATAAAAAATTATAAAATGAACTGACAAGCTAGATGCAGGAAAAATGTTCCCAAAGTTGGGACGGAAAACAAAAAACACTAGGCGGGGGGGGGGGGGTGGGCGGACCATGTAGTTGTGGGGAGTGCGGGTGGGGGGGGAGGGGGGGGGGGGGGGGGGGGGGGGGGGGGGGGGGGGGGGGAGGGGGGGGG